>WNWK01005308.1:0-41844 GCA_009830355.1 Cherax destructor
ATGTTACATTTGAAGAACAGATGTTCAAGTGGCAAACGATCCTACCTTGCAAATTTAAAAAATCTGGATTCCTTTTACACTAGGTTTAAATTCACTGTCATAAAAAAAACTGGACAGCTATATACACATCCACCAAGTTAAATCCCCTCCGCACCCATGCTTCATCCACCATGCTGAACATTGTCCATACACCCTAGCTTATCTGATGGATTCTAATGAGGAGAAAGTTGGCATCCAAGAAAATGGCACAGCTGGCAATGTTAGGGCAGGAAAGTGTGGAACCTGTTTGAGTGAATCCCTCCTCAAGGAAGGTTCCTTGATGAGTGAAAATGGTATACCTGGAGTTTACCTGAAGAGAATTCCAGGGGTCAACGCCCCCGCGGCCCGGTCTGTGACCAAGCCTCATGTTGGACCAGAGCCTGATCAACCAGGCTGTTACTGCTGGCCACACGCAGTCCAACGTACGAACCACAGCCTGGCTAGGTGCCTGCCCAGTGCCTGCTTGAAGACAGCCAGGGGTTTGTTGGTAATCCCCCTTATGTATGCTGGGAGGCAGTCGAACAATCTTGGGCCCCTGACACTTATTGTGTTGTCCCTCAACATGCTAGTGGCACCCCTGCTTTTCATTGGGGGGGTGTTACATCGCCTGCAGAGTCTTTTGCTTTTGTAGGGAGTGATTTTCGTGTGCAAGTTTGGTACTAATCCCTCGAGAATTTTCCACGTGTATATAACAATGTATCTCTCCCGCCTGCGTTCTAGGGAGTACAGGTTTAGAAACTTCAAGTGTTCCCATTAATTGAGGTGATTTATCGCAGTTATGCGTGCCGTGAAGGTTCTCTGCACATTTTCAAGGTCAGCAATTTCACCTGCCTTGAAAGGTGCAGTTAGTGTGCAGCAATATTCCAGCCTAGATAGAACAAGCGATTTGTAAAGTGTCAACATGAGCTTTGGATCCCTGGTTTTGAAGGTTCTCATTATCCATCCTGTCATTTTTCTAACAGATGCGATTGCTACGGTGTTATGATCCTTGAAGGTGAGATCCTCTGACATGATCACTCCCAGGTCTTTGACATTAGTTTTTCGCTCTATTGTGTGGTTGGAATTAGTTTTGTACTCCGATGAGATTTTAATTTCCTCACGTTTTCCGTATCTGAGTAATTGAAATTTCTCATCAATGAACTTCATATTGTTTTCTGCAGCCCATTTAAAGATTTGGTTTATGTCTGCTTGGAGTCTTGCAGTGTCTTCAACGGTGGACACTGTCATACAGATTCGGGTGTCATCTGCAAAGGAAGACACGGCACTGTGGCTTATATCCCTGTCAATGTCCGATATGAGGATGAGGAACAGGATGGGAGCGAGTACTGTGCCTTGTGGAACAGAGCTTTTCACATTAGCTGCCTCAGACTTTACTCTGTTGACTACTACTCTTTGTGTTCTACTTGTTAGGAAATTATAGATCCATCTACCAACTTTTCCTGTTATTCCTTTATCACGCATTTTGTGTGCTATTACACCATGGTCACACTTGTCAAAAGGGTTTTGCAAAGTCTGTGTATACGTATAACATCTGCATTCTGTTTGTCTTCTAGAGCATCTAGAACCTGGTCGTAGTGGTCCAGTAGTTGGGACAGACAGGAGCGACCTGCTCTAAACCCGTGCTGCCTTGGGTTGTGTAATTGATGGGTATCTAGATGAGTGGCGATCTTGCTTCTTAGAACCCTTTCAAAGATTTTTATGATATTGGGACGTTATACCAACAAGATGTGGGAAAAAGACACTTATGTACAGTTCAGGACATTTATTAAAGGAAATGTCCTAAACTATACATTTTTCTTGATGATTTTGAGAGGCTCCAATTCCAATTCCCTGAATTAAGCCTAAATGCCTTCCAGTCATCACCCCCCTCATCCCACAGGCACTGTATAATCCTTTCAGGTTTAGTGCTCCCCATGATGATAATGTCGAGTGATTCATTGTCTTTAAAGTAATGGTTTCCTCTGAAAACATGGTAATGTTGCCCTGGTTCAGGATGAATTCCTGTGGAAAGTGATGATCCACAGCCAGTCCAAGCACCTGATTGCACAGTAATAGGTTTCATTACATGCTTGTTTCCATAAGCTCAGAGACTCAGACACTCGGCTCATGGACAAGGAGCAGATCTAAGTTCATAAAAGAGTTAGGCTAAAACCTCGTCAGGGAAATTAAGGATCCCAGAAAAGCTAACCTTCTGTTCCAAGGAATTGGACCTATTTTTCTCTTCAATCGAACTAGAGTTCCTGCCATTTTTCATACACTGTATGATCCATTCTGATTTAGCACTTCACCTGATATTAAAATAATAACAGTGATAGTTGTCATGTACCATCCTACACGCTTTATCGGGACAATGGAGGGAATATTTTGAGGAGTTGTTAAAAGTTGATGAAGACAGGGAAGCTGTGATTTCGTGTATAGGGCAAGGAGGAATAACATCTTGTAGGAGTGTGGAAGAACCAGTTGTGAGTGTGGGGAAAGTTCGTGAGACAGTGGGTAGAATGAAAGGGGGTAAGGCAGCTGGGATTGATGGGATAAAGATAGAAATGTTAAAAGCAGGTGGGGATATAGTTTTGGAGTGGTTTCTGCTATTATTTAATAAATGTATGGAAGAGGGTAAGGTACTTAGGGATTGGCAGAGAGCGTGCATAGTTCCTTTGTATAAAGGCAAAGGGGACAAAAGAGAGTGCAAAAAGTATAGGGGAATAAGTCTGTTGAGTGTACCTGGTAAAGTGTATGGTAGACTTATTATTGAAAGAATTAAGAGTAAGACAGAGAGCAGGATAGCAGATGAACAAGGGGGCTTTAGGAAAGGTAGGGGGTGTGTAGACCAAGTGTTTACAGTGAAACATATAGGTGAACAGTATTTGGATAAGGGTAAAGAGGTTTTTGAGGCATTTATGGATTTGGAAAAGGCGTATGATAGGGTGGATAGGGGGGCAATGTGCCAGATGTTGCAGGTGTATGGAATAGGAGGTAGGTTACTGAAAGCAGTGAAGAGTTTTTACGAGGATAGTGAGGCTCAGGTTAGAGTATGTAGGAGAGAGGGAGATTATTTCCCAGTAAAAGTAGGCCTTAGACAAGGATGTGTGATGTCACCGTGGTTGTTCAATATATTTATAGATGGGGTTGTAAGAGAAGTGAATGCACAGGTGTTGGCAAGAGGTGTGGGGTTAAAAGATAAAGAATCTAACACAAAGTGGGAGTTGTCACAGTTGCTCTTTGCTGATGACACTGTGCTTTTGGGAGATTCTGAAGCAAAGTTGCAAAGGTTGGTGGATGAGTTTGGTAGGGTATGTAAAAGAAGAAAATTAAAAGTGAATATAGGAAAGAGTAAGGTGATGAGGATAACAAAAAAATTAGGTGACAAAAGACTGGATATCAGATTGGAGGGAAAGAGTATGGAATAGGTGAATGTATTCAGATATTTAGGAGTGGACATGTCAGCAGATGGGTCTATGAAGGATGAGGTGAATCATAGAACTGATGAGGGAAAAGGGCGAGTGGTGCACTTAGGAGTCTGTGGATACAAAGAACTTTGTCCATGGAAGCAAAGAGGGGAATGTATGAGAGTATAGTTATACCAACACTCTTATATGGGTGTGAAACATGGGTGGTGAATGTTGCAACAAGGAGAAGGCTGGAGGCAGTGGAGGTGTCATGTCTGAGGGCATGTGTAGTGTGAATATAATGAAGAGAATTCATAGTTTGGAAATTAGGAGGAGGTGCGGGATTACCAAAACTATTATCCAGAGGGTTGTTGAGGTTGTTCGGACATGTAGAGAGGATGGAACCAAAATAGAATGACTTCGAGTGTATAAATCTGTAGTGGAGGGAAGGCAGGGTAGGGGTCGGCCTAGGAAAGGTTGGAGGGAGGGGGTAAAGGAGGTTTTATGTGCAAGGGGCTTGGACTTCCAGCAAGTATGCTTGAGCGTATTTGATAGGAGTGAATGGAGACAAATGGTTTTATCACTTGACATGCTGTTGGAGTGTGAGCAAGGTAACATTTATGAAGGGATTCAGGGAAACCGGCAGGCCGGAACTGAGTCCTGGAGATGGGAAGTACAGTGTCTGCACTCCGAAGGAGGGGTGTTAATGTTGCAGTTTTATACTGTAGTGTAAGCATATCTCTGGCAAGACAGTGATGGAGTGAATGATGAAAGTTTTTCTTTTTCGGGCCACCCTGTCTTGGTGGGAAATGGCCAATGTGTTAAAAAAAAAACATATATTGGAGGGACTTCTAAACTGTCGTATTTGAGCGCCTCTGCAAAGACTGATTATGTACGAGTGCATTGAGTGAGGTGAAAGTGTTGAATGATGAAAGTATTTTCTTTCTTTTTAGGGATTTTCTTTTTGGGTCACCCTGCCTCAGTGGAAGATGGCTGGCATGTTGAAAAAAAAAAATATGTAGTATGATCTATTATGTTCTATTAATCTTATGTTTTAGGTTGCCCAAAATGTTCTGCATAACGAGGGGCTTCCACGTGAAAAAACTATGCACTGTATCATGGAAATGATTTATTTAATAATTTGGGGAATCCTGTAGCCACAAATAAGTGCAAACAAATGAACGAGGTGAGAAACTTGAAGCAGGGAGGGCTCAAGGACCCCAGTAGAAATGAGTCACAATTTTTATTATTATTATCCTTTGTAATTTATACATATGTTACTATATAAAACAATTGTAATCCAAAATTGTACCTAAATAAAAAAATTAACATTATAGCTTAAAGTCATGATGGCCCTATAAAAGCCTTGGTAAGCTTTCATGACCATTAACACCAGCAAGTCATCAGGGTGGACGTATAATTTTGGACTGTCAGCCTTGGAATACAGACGTTTCGCTCTCGCCTGAACATTTTCTCTTGGCCGTTTGTCCTCATATTAGTCTAGCACATTACAGGAGGGGCACCATTCATCAGCTCTTATTTTCTCGTCCTTATGATATTTAATGTTTATGGCTCTGTATGACCTTTGTGGGTTTAGCGCTTAGTTTTGATTGTAATAATAATGTTTATAGTGGTAAACCAGTTACTGGGTTCAAGTGAGAGTGTAGGTGTCCTCTGCTGTGGCGTAGGTACTGTGGGCAACTTGACCTAACTGGGAACTTCTGGTTCCTGTTGTCAGCGCTGTATGACCCGTATGAGTTTAGCGCTTAGTTATGATTATAATAATAATGGTTCCTGTTTTATTTGCAAAGGCAACTTGTGTGAAAAGCTCTGTTCCACAAGGCACAGTACTCGCTCCCATTCTATTCCTCATACTCATTTCTGACATAGACAGAGATGTAAGCCATAGCTCTGTGTCTTCCTTTGCGGATGACACCCGGATTGCCATGGCAGTGACCTCCATTGAAGACACTGCAAAACTCCAAGCGGACATCAACCAAATCTTCAAATGGGCTACTCAAAACAATATGAAGTTCAACGAGGAGAAATTTCAACTACTCAGATATGGAAAACTTGAGGAAATAAAAAATGTATAAAGGTATACGACAAATTCTAACCATACAATAGAGCAAAAAAGAAATGTGAAGGACTTGGGAGTGATAATGTCAGAGGATCTCGCCTTTAAAGACCACAACAATGTATCTACCTCATCGGCTAGGAAAATGATAGGATGGATAATGAGAACCTTCAAAACTAGGGTGCCAAGCCCATGATGACACTCTTCAAATCACTTGTTCTCTCTAGACTGGAATACTGCTGAACACTAACAGCCCCCTTCAAGGCTGGCGACATTGCAGACCTGGAGAGTGTACAAAAAACTTTCACAGCACACATAAGTACGATAAAGAACCTAAATTACTGGGAACGGTTGAAGGTCCTTGATCTGTATTCCCAGGAATGCAGGCGAGAGAGATACATGATAATATACACTTGGAAGGTCCTGGAGGGATTGGTACCAAACCTGCACACGAAAATCACTCCCTATGAAAGCAAAAGACTCGGCAGGAGATGCAACATTCCCCCGATGAAAAGCAGGGGCGCCACATATCAGCTTGGTTGATCAGACCCTGATCCACCATGAGGCCTGGTCTCAGACCTGGTCGCGGGAGCGTTGACCCCCGAAACCCTCTCCAGGTAAACTCCAGGTGTTCCCTTTGCTTTGAGCAGTAATTATTATTATTATATATATACTGGGAATAAGTAAATTTCAAAGAAATGAAGTAAATAGGTTTATTCAGGTATAGGTACACAAAAATAGTTACATAAATTATCATAATAATAATATTTTTATTTACTACAAGTACAAGTATGTACATGGTATACAGGTCTAGCTGACATTAATGACATACTACTATATAGAAAGCCCTTGTTATGCTGAGCATTTCGAGCAAATTAGGTCAGTTTTGTCCCAGGATGCGACCCACACCAGTCCACTAACACCCAGGTACCTATTTTACTGATGGGTGAACATAGACAACCGGTGTAAGGAAACACTCATGGAGCAGGGAGAAAGAAGACCTAGTAGCGGTCAGTGAATAGGCGGGGCCAGGAGCTAAGTCTCGATCCCTGCAATCACAATCATGTGAGTACGTCCAATGTTTCCACCCCTTCGCCAGGAATGGACCCCAATGGAAATAAGTCACTTTGTCTGACTTTTTGGGTTATCCTAGGTTCTCTACACAGATGCTGCTATGTATGATAATCTATGTAACTGTATTTGTGTATACCTGAATAAACTTACTGACCCTCACCGTGTGAAGCGAGAGCTTTTGCCACCAGACCACGGGGCACATCATGTGCAGATTACCTAGGATAACCCAAAAAAGTCGAAGTAACCTATTTCCATTTGGGTCCTTGAAAGGCAGGATACGATAAGTGAGATAAGATTTTGTTGGTAATTTTAACCCTGGGTAGGGAAGGTCAGCCACATATCCCATGATGACCCAGTCATGCTAGTGAGTCATCATTGGCATATTTCCTTACAATTTCAATTAATCCGATATGGAAAACATGAGGAAATTAAAACTACATCGGAGTATAAAACAAATTCAAACCACACAATAGATTTTAGATTTTGCCACCGAAGTGGCTAGTTTATTGTGCACCCCATATCCATCCTGTGGACGGTAGCGCAAGAGCATATGGATACACAAAAGGCCCAGGAACTAGGCCCCAAAAGGGTTAACAATTGTACATTTGGATTTATATCTACAGTTCACTTATCTCTTACAAGCAAATTTAGGAAATTTGCTTAGTATATCTGGTATCTTATTTTCATTAATAATATATCTTGACATGTCACATAGGTTATTATACTGTATATCTGTATTCCTCAATAAGTGGACAATTAAGCACATAGTGTTCAAGACAGTGGAGTGAAAAACTAATGTAAAAGACCTGGGAGTGATCATGTCGGAGGATCTCACCTTCAAAGACCATAACAATGTATCAATCACATCTGCTAGAAAAATGACAGGATGGATAATGAGAACTTTCAAAACTAGGGATGCCAAGCCCATGATGACACTCTTCAGGTCACTTGTTATACCTAGGTTGGAATATTGCTGCACACTAACAGCACCTTTCAAGGCAGGTGAAATTGCTGACCTAGAAAATGTACAGAGAGCCTTCATGGCACACAACTGTGATAAAACACCTCAATTACTGGGTACGCTATGAACTGACCCCTGCAACCACAATTAGGTGAGTACATGTATCACACTTAAGGACCCCAATGGAAATAAGTAAGTAAGTAAGTTTATTCAGGTATACACAAATACATTTACATAGATTATCATACATAGCAGCATATGTGTAGAGAACCTAGGATAACCCAAAAAAGTCAGACAGTGACTTATTTCCATTGGGGTCCTTTTTATACCTTAATATTATACATTGTAGGATATATATGTTATTATATTATAAAGGATATATGTATACTAGGAATAAGGTAAAAAGAGTTATTTACATATACATGTGTGTTAGCTAAAAAAAATAAAAAATCATTCTCCTCCCTTTCTGTCGCTACATTCATTAGGTACCTTTTGGTTCTCTTCTTGAACTGGCTCATGCTATCCTCTGTAATCTGCAAATACCTTTGTAACTTGTCATGATTGTGACCATCTGAGTTCATTACCTTTGTAACTTGCTCAGCTATCAAACTTTGAGGTCCAGTCCCTGGACCCATTATGTACCTCTGTAATCTTTTGACTACCGCCCACAGGATGGGTATGGGGTGCATAATAAAGATATCAAACTAAACTCATGCTATGACTGGCTTTGACATGTGCAGGCAGTCTGTTCCATTCATTTATTGCTGTACAATAAAAGGTGTTTGAAGCCTGGCCCTTGACTGTGGCTACTACAAAGTTGTGCTCTCTCCCCCTAGTACTATGACTGCTTTGGTTCCCAGCCTTGACGGGTTTTTTTTGTTTGTGGGCTGAATTTACACATATTTTACTGTTATGCAAATATCGCTAATGCGATATAAAATGCAAAACAACCACAGGGGAGTTGAATGATAGCTCTAGGCCCTTCGTGTTGAATGATAGCCTAGAGCTATCATTCAACTCCCCCTGTGGTTGTTTTGCGCATTGTGTAACTAGTATGTGTACTTATACCTAAATTATCTTACCACAATATAACATATATCTAGTTTTAAGTAGAGGTAGATCTGGTCACAATCATGACCAACTTACAAAGGCAATGAACTCCAGGTAGATCTGGTCACAATCATGACCAACTTACAAAGGCAATGAACTCCAGGTAGATCTGGTCACAATCATGACCAACTTACAAAGGCAATGAACTCCAGGTAGATCTGGTCACAATCATGACCAACTTACAAAGGCAATGAACTCCATTGTAACTTTGTCAAGAAGTAAGACAGTGGTCGCCCTTGACAACCCCAACAATGATAACAATAATATCACACACGCTTAACAAGGGGACTTCTGCGCCAGCCTTCGTCGGGTGTGGACGTCTCTCTCTCGCCTGAGTATCAGTGACAAATTTCCCCCGTTCTCTCTGGGACGCTTGTCCTCATCTATTTTGCCCGCCGGGCACTCTACAGGAGGGGCACCTGTTCATCGGCTTACTTTTAGCCAGCTCCATTTTTTCCGCTCTGTGGAAAATTATTTAACGGTTTTTGGTGGGAAGCCGGTTGCTGTACTCAGGTGGGGGTGTGGGGGTCCTGCTTTGCTGGGGCTTGGCAAGGGGTCCACCGGACCTAATCGGAAACTTTCAAGTTTCTATCTATTTACAAAGGAACTTTTGTTCCTTTTCTTTCATCGCCCAGCCTTGGGCAACAAATCTTCCTCGTGCCATCGAGAGGTCGGGCTCGATACGGCTTAGGCTGTCAGTGGCCCAATAAAACCCCAACGAAGAAGAAGAAGAAGCTTAACAAGGACACCTTCATATAACCTTTACTCTCAGGTGAGGTCATTAAGTATTAAGGGACGACCTTGAAAGTGTTTCATAGTGTATTTAAAATAAATGTATGGTGTAATAGGCCTTGTTACAAACTTGGAGAGAATAATTGACGTGTTAAGAGTAGCCAAGACAGCAGTATGTCTGTTCAAGTTGGGGAAATTTAGGTTATTTAGATTTAGAGCGGATATAGGAAAGTAGTGTTTTGAAAACTGGAGTTGTAGATGAGTGGAACAAACTCCCAGATAGTGTCAGTGAGGTAGAAACTGTGGGTAGCTGGAAAATATAGGCTGAACAGGTACGTGAGTGGGGGGGTTATCCTAGGTAATTTGCACCACGTATGATAATTGTATTTATGTGTATCTGTGCTTAAATAAACTTACTTGCACCCGTGACTCGACCCCTGCAACCACATATACATGAGCACTGACCCAGTGGAAATAAGTAACTTTGACATATTTTGGGATGTCCTGGGTAATTTGCACCATGTATGATAATTGTACTTATGTGTACCTGTGTCTGAATAAACTTTCATACTTGACTGGTCCTCAAATCCTACCCCCTGTCACTCAAATATTGGTCCAACACATTCTTAAAGCTACCCAAGACTTATACTTCAGCGAGGTAAACTGTCGCTTCACACACACACTGTCTGTGGTTTGATCCCTGGCAAGGGTGGAAACATTGGACGTGTTTCCTTGCACCTGCTGTCCCGTTCACCTAGCAGGCAAGTAGGTACCTGGGTGTTAGTTGACTGATGTGGGTCGCATCCTGAGGGACAAAATTTAAGGACCCCAATGTAAATAAGACAGTCCCTTGATGACTCACTGACTTTCTTGACTTATCGTAAGTGGCTAACCCCTCCGGGGTTAAAAAAAACGAACAAAATCTTATCTCCATGCTATGCAGGTCCCACTCAGATCCATGCTGTGCAGGTCCCACTCAGATCCATGCTGTGCAGGTCCCACTCAGATCCATGCTATGCAGGTCCCACTCAGATCCATGCTGTGCAGGTCCCACTCAGATCCATGCTGTGCAGGTCCCACTCAGATCCATGCTGTGCAGGTCCTGCTCCAGCCCTTCTCACTCTTCCATACTTCTAACCTATTTTTAATGCTGTTTAATGTTTTAGCTTCATTGACTCTACTTATCAAATTTCTGTGACTGTTACTGACCCTTATGGGTTTAGCACTTGGTTATGATTATAATAATAATAATAATCTGACTGTTACTACTAAAACTTTTATTAATGAAATAGGTTTCCGAATCATTATGTACATTTTTAATCGGCCAGAATTTTTTTAATATACATACAATCGTGTTATCTGTTGCACAGGAAAATTAGTTTAGTGGAAATTTTATTTAGGCAATAATAGGCAAAATAAGAATACAAATTCTCTTTTTATTAAGCTGGTTATGGAATGGAATCAGTTATATTGTAAACCATTAAAAAGTTTCATTTTCATAAATATAATAAAATAACCCAATCCAACTCAAACAAACTTAACCTAACATAGACAGACCAGCTGTAAAATTGTTAGTTATGAAATATGGATCCCGGGCTACAACCTATACAGGTGTGACAGAGTGAACAGGCAAAAAGGGGGGGTTGGCCTGTATATCACAGAGTCACTTATATGTTCAGAACTACTAAATGCCTCAAATGATGTAGTTGAAGTATTAGCAATAAAGGTCGAGAATCAAAACCTGGTCATCGTGGTTGTCTACAAGCCCCCGGATGCAACGTCCCAACAATTCCAGGAACAGCTTCTGAAAATTGACCACTGTCTGGAAAATCTTCCAGCTCCTGCCCCCAACATCTTGCTACTGGGGGATTTCAACCTCAGGCACCTAAAATGGAAGAACATTGCAAACAATGTGGTAGCAGAGATAACACCAGGAGGCAGCTCAGATGAAAATTCACACATGCATGAACTTTTAAATCTCTGCACCAAGTTCACCTTAAACCAGCAAATAGTAGAGCCCACAAGATTAGAGAATACGCTGGACCTCACCTTCACCAACAATGATGATCTGATACGAAATGTCATCATATCAAAAACAATATACTCAGATCACAACATAATAGAGGTCCAGACATGCATGCGGGGAGCCCCAGATCAACAAAATGTGATCAGCCGTGAGGGAGCTTTCTCCAAATTCAACTTCAATAACAAAAACATAAGGTGGGACCAAGTAAACCAAGTCCTAAATGATATAAACTGGGAAGATTGCCTAAGCATCACGGATCCCAACCTATGTCTAGAACAAATTAACTCTGTGGTACTTGAGGTTTGCTCAAGGCAAATTCCCTTAAGGAAAAGGAGGAGAAGATGCAAACTAGAAAGAGAGAGGCGCTCCCTATACAGGCGAAGGCAAAGAATAACGGAGCGGCTACAGGAGGCCAATATCTCTGAAATACGTAGGGAGACACTAGTCAGAGAAATAGCAAGCATCGAATTAAAACTAAAGGAATCTTACAGGAATCAAGAGACACGGGAAGAACTAAAAGCCATAAATGAAATTGAAAGAAACCCTAAGTATTTCTTTTCCTATGCAAAATCAAAGTCGAGAACAACAACCAGTATTGGGCCCCTACTTAAACGGGATGGGTCCTACACAGATGACAGCAAGGAAATGAGTGAGTTACTTAAATCCCAGTATGACTCAGTCTTTAGCGAGCCACTAACCAGACTGAAAATCGAAAACCTAAATTATTTTTTTATGAGAGTGCCACAGAACTTGACAGACGCATGCCTTTCTGACATCACCACGACTCCAAATGACTTCGAAAAGGCAATAAATGACATGCCCATGCACTCCGCTCCAGGCCCAGACTCATGGAACTCCGTGTTCATCAAGAACTGCAAGAAGCCCTTATCACATGCTTTTAACATCCTATGGAGAGGGAGCATGGACACTGGTATCGTCCCGCAGCTACTAAAAACAACAGACATACCCCTGCTCCACAAAGGGGGCAGTAAAGCAATAGCAAAGAACTACAGACCAATTGCGCTAACGTCCCATATCATAAAAATCTTTGAAAGGGTTCTAAGAAGCAAGATCGCCACCCATCTTGATACCCATCAATTGCACAACCCAGGACAGCATGGGTTTAGAGCAGGCCGCTCCTGTCTGTCCCAACTACTGGACCACTACGACAAGGTCCTGGATGCTCTAGAAGATAAACAGAATGCAGATGTTATATACACAGATTTTGCAAAAGCCTTTGACAAGTGTGACCATAGTGTAATAGCACACAAAATGCGTGATAAAGGAATAACAGGAAAAGTTGGTAGATGGATCTATAATTTCCTAACATGTAGAACACAAAGAGTAGTAGTCAACAGAGTAAAGTCTGAGGCAGCTACTGTGAAAAGCTCTGTTCCACAAGGCACAGTACTTGCTCCCATCCTATTCCTCATCCTCATATCAGACATTGACAGGGATATAAGCCACAGTGCTGTGTCTTCCTTTGCAGATGACACCCGAATCTGTATGACAGTGTCCACCATTGAAGACACTGCAAGACTCCAAGCAGACATAAACCAAATCTTTAAATGGGCTGCAGAAAACAATATGAAGTTCAATGATGAGAAATTTCAATTACTCAGATACGGAAAACGTGAAGAAATTAAAATCTCATCGGAGTACAAAACTAATTCCAACCACACAATAGAGCGAAAAACTAATGTCAAAGACCTGGGAGTGATCATGTCAGAGGATCTCACCTTCAAGGACCATAACAAAGTAGCAATTGCATCTGCTCGAAAAATGACAGGATGGATAATGAGAACCTTCAAAACCAGGGATGCCAAGCCCATGTTGACACTTTACAGATCGCTTGTTCTATCTAGGCTGGAATATTGCTGCACACTAACTGCACCTTTCAAGGCGGGTGAAATTGCTGACCTTGAAAATGTGCAGAGAACCTTCACCGCACGCATAAGTGCGATAAACCACCTCAACTACTGGGAACGCTTGAAGTTCCTAAACCTGTACTCTCTAGAACGCAGGTGGGAGAGATACATTATTATATACATATGGAAAATTCTCGAGGCCTTAGAACCAAACTTGCACACAAAAATCACTCCCTACGAAAGCAAAAGACTCGGCAGGCGATGTAACATCCCCCCAATGAAGAGCAGGGGTGCCACTAGCACGTTGAGGGACAACACAATAAGTGTCAGGGGCCCAAGATTGTTCAGCTGCCTCCCAGCATACATCAGGGGGATTACCAACAAACCCGTGGCTGTCTTCAAGCAGGCACTGGACAGGCACCTCAAGTCGGTACCTGATCGTACGTTGGACTGCGTGCGGCCAGCAGTAACAGCCTGGTTGATCAGGCTCTGGTCCAACATGAGGCCTGGTCACAGACCGGGCTGTGGGGGCGTTGACCCCTGGAATTCTCTCCAGGTAGACTCCAGGTAGTTATGTATTTTAAAAGTGTATTTTTCTATGGGCACTAATATACTTATCTCTCCATTGCACAGTGCACTTAATACAAAAGTATTTAAATAAACAAACAAACAAACAAATTTTATTTCATTGCAGATTGCAGATTACATAGGTATCGGTAGTTACAATGTAAATTGAGTGCAAGGAGAGCCACTGACATGCCATGGCATTAGGGGCAGCTTATTCTAGTCCTTAAAAACTATTTTTTTTATTTTTTTTTATTAACACATCGGCCGATTCCCACCAAGGCAGGGTGGCCCGAAAAAGAAAAACTTTCATCATCATTCACTCCATCACTGTCTTGCCAGAAGGGTGCTTTACACTACAGTTATAAAACTGCAACATTAACACCCCTCCTTCAGAGTGCCGGCACTGTACTTCCCATCTCCAGAACTCAAGTCCGGCCTGCCGGTTTCCCTGAATCCCTTCATAAATGTTACTTTGCTCACACTCCAACAGCACGTCAAGTATTAAAAACCATATGCCTCCATTCACTCCTATCAAATACGCTCACACATGCTTGCTGGAAGTCCAAGCCCCTCGCACACAAAACTTCCTTTACCCCTCCCTCCAACCTTTCCTAGGCCGACCCCTACCCCGCCTTCCCTCCACTACAGATTTATACATCTCGAAGTCACTCTGTCTCGTTCCATTCTCTCTACATGTCCAAACCACCTCAACAACCCCTCCTCAGCTCTCTGAACAATCGTTTTGGTAATCCCGCACCTCCTCCTAATTTCCAAACTCCGAATTCTCTGCATTATATTCACACCACACATTGACCTCAGACATGACATCTCCACTGCCTCCAGCCTTCTCCTCGTTGCAACATTCATCACCCATGCTTCACACCCATATAAGAGCGTTGGTATAACTATACTCTCATACATTCCCCTTTACTTCCATGGACAAGGTTCTTTGTCTCCACAGACTCCGAAGTGCTCCACTCACCCTTTTCCCTCATCAATTCTATGATTCACCTCATCCTTCATAGACCCATCCGGCGACATATCCACTCCCAAATATCTGAATACATTCACCTCCTCCATACTCTCTCCCTCCAATCTGATATCCAATCTTTCGTCACCTATTCTTTTGTTATCCTCATCACCTTACTCTTTCCTATATTCACTTTCAATTTTCTTCTTTTACACACCCTACCAAATTCATCCACCAACCTCTGCAGCTTCTCTTCAGAATCTCCCAAAGCACAGTGTCATCAGCAAAAGCAACTGTGACAACTCCCACTTTGTATTTGCTTCTTTATCTTTTAGCCCAACACCTCTTGCCAAGACCTCGCATTCACTTCTCTTACAACCCCATCTATAAATATATTGAACAACCACGGTGACATCACACATCCTTGTCTAAGGCCCACTTTTACTGGGAAATAGTCCCCTTCCCTCCTACACACTCTAACCTGAGCCTCACTATCCTCATAAAAACTCTTCACTGCTTTCAGTAACCTTCCTCCTATTCCATACACCTGCAACATCTGCCACATTGCCCCCTATCTACCCTATCATACGCCTTTTCCAAATCCATAAATGCCACAAAACATCTTTACCCTTATCCAAATACTGTTCACCTATATGTTTCACTGTAAACACTTGGTCTACACACCCCTACCTTTCCTAAAGCCCCTTGTTCATCTGCTATCCTGCTTTCTGTTTTACTCTTAATTCTTTCAATAATAACTCTACCATACACTTTACCAGGTACACTCAACAGACTTATTCCCCTATAATTTTTGCACTCTCTTTTGTCCCCTTTGCCTTTATACAAAGGAACAATACACGCTCTCTGCCAATCCCTAGGTACCTTACCCTCTTCCATACATTTATTAAATAATAGCACCAACCACTCCAAAATTATATCCCCACCTGCTTTTAACATTTCTATCTTTATCCCATCAATCCCAGCTGCCTTACCCCTTTCATTCTACCCACTGCCTCACGAACTTCCCTACACCCACAACTGGCTCTTCCACACTCCTACAAGATGTTATTCCTCCTGCCCTACACACGAAATCACAGCTTCCCTGTCTTCATCAACATTTAACAAATCCTCAAAATATTCTCTCCATCTTCCCGATACCTCTAACTCTCCATTTAATAACTCTCCTCTCCTATTTTTAACTGTCAAATCCATTTGTTCTCTAGGCTTCCTCAACTTATTAATCTCATTCCAAAACTTTTTCTTATTTTCAACAAAATTTGCTGATAACATCTCACCCACTCTCTCATCTGCTCTCTTTTACATTGCTTCACCACTCTTTTAACCTCTCTTTTTCTCTCCATATACTCTTCCCTCCTTGCATCACTTCTACTTTGTAAAACCTCTCATATGCTAACTTTTTCTCCCTTACTACTCTCTTTACATCATCATTCCACCAATCGCTCCTCTTCCCTCCTGCACCCACTCGCCTGTAACCACAAACTTCTGCTGAACACTCTAACACTACATTTTTAAATCTACCCCATACATTTTCGACCCCATTGCCTACACTCTCACTAACCCATCTATCCTCCAATAGTTGTTTATATCTTACCCTAACTGCCTCCTCTTTTAGTTTATAAACCTTCACCTCTCTTTTACTTACTGATTCTATTTTCCTTGTATCCCATCTACCTTTTACTCCCACTGTAGCTATAACTAAAAAGTGATCTGATATATCTGTAGCCCCTCTATAAACATGTACATCCTGAAGTCTACTCAACAGTCTTTTATCTACCAATACATAGTCCAACAAACTACTGTCATTACGCCCTACATCATATCTTGTATACTTATTTATCCTCTTTTTCTTAAAATATGTATTACCTATAACTAAACCCCTTTCTATACAAAGTTCAATCAAAGGGCTCCCATTATCATTTACACCTGGCACCCCAAACTTACCTACTACACCCTCTCTGCATGTTTCTCCCACTTTAGCATTTAGGTCCCTACCACAATTACTCTCTCATTTGGTTCAAAAGTTCCTATACATTCGCTTAACATCTCCCAAAATCTCTCTCTCTCCTCTACACTCCTCTCTTCTCCAGGTGCATACACGCTTATTATGACCCACTTTTCGCATCCGACCCTTATTTTAATCCACATAATCCTTGAATTTACACATTTATATTCCCTCTTTTCCTTCCATAACTGATCCTTCAACATTATTGCTACCCCTTCCTTAGCTCTAACTCTCTCAGATACTCCTGACTTAATCCCATTTATTTCTCCCCACTGAAACTCGCCTACCCCTTCAGCTTTGTTTCGCTTAGGGCCAGGACATCCAACTTCTTTTCATTCATAACATCGGCAATCATCTCTTTCTTATCATCCGCACTACATCCACGCACATTCAGACACCCCAATTTTATAAAGTTTTTCTTCTTCTCGTTTTTAGTAGATTTGTACAGGAGAAGGGGTAACTAGCCCATTGCTCCCGGCATCCTAGTCGCCTCACACGACACGCATGGCTTACGGAGGAAAGATTCCCTTCCACTTCCCCACGGACAATAGAGAAAATAAAAAGAACAAGAGCTATTAAGAAAAAGAAGAAAAACCTAGATGTGTGTATGTATATATATGCATGTGTATGCCAGTGTAGTGTGACCTAAAGTGTAAGTAGAAGTAGCTAGATATACCTGTTATCCAGCGTGTTTATGAGACAGAAAAAAGACACCAGCAATCCTACCATCATGTAAAACAGTTTCAGGTTTCTGTTTCACAGTCACCTGGCAGGACGGTAGTACCTCCCTGGGTGGTTGCTGTCTACCAACCTACTACCTTAAAAACTATGTACTTAATATTAGAGAAATTTATTGAGTTTATTCTAGTTAAAAATTATTTTCAAAATTACAATATGATGAAATTTTACTGTTTAAATTATTATATAATGATATTAGATATTAGATTGTTACAGGTGTTAAGATTCTTGAATGATAATATGGAATTGAGATTATCTTAAGGAAAATAACATTGAGCATTTTTGACATTAACTTATAATATGAGTACATAAAACATATTGACTGGTTTCTGTAGCCAGTACAGTGGAACTCCGGATTTCGTACGCACCGAATATCATACGTTTCGGATTTAGACCACTTTTTTTGGGCAAAATTTTGGTCCAGAAATCGTACGTATCAGATATGTCCGCCCCGCTCAGGACGCTGCCACTCCATGTCTCAGTCTGGCTCTGTCACTTGTCGAGTGAGCATTACTTTGTGCGTTCATCCAAAACATTTCGTAATAGTTCAGTACCTAAATTTTGTAAACCTTGTTAATCACTACAATTACCTAACCTTACTATCTGTATAATCATTGTGTAGCTATTGAGTAAGACCTATCATAAGACTGCCTGAAAAGCCTAGGCATATTATTGGCCATCTTGTAATATCTACTTTAATGTATAATTATAAGTACACCCCACCTTGTATATTACATGAAATAAAGAATTTGAATTTGAATTTGAATTTGTGCTTAATTATTGAATGTGACTGCAAAATAAGCCACCATGGGCCCAAAGAAAGTTCCTAGTGCCAGCCCTTTGGTAAAGAAGGTGAGAAACACGATAGAATTCAAGAAAGAGATTGTTGCAAAATACGAAAGTGGTGTAGGTTTAGTCGAGCTTGCCAGGATGTATGGGAAGTTGAAATCAACAATCTGTTCCATCCTGGCAAAGAAAGTAGAAATCAAGGAAGCTAAAGTTGCGAAAGGGGTAAATATGTTAACGAAACAGAGATCACAAACATTCGAAGATGTGGAGAAGCTGTTGTTGGTGTGGATCAACAAAAAACAGTTAGCGGGAGATAGTGATTAAGGACATTTGTGCAAAGTGGAATGAGGTGCAAACTTTTGTGGAAAAATATCACCCTGACCAAGCTGATACAAGCCATATCTGCAACATATTCAATGACAATACCTTGTCCCATTTTAGGCAAATCTTAGAGAGACGCCAGAAACAGAGCTCTCTGAACAGATTTTTAGTGCGACAGGGGTTAAGTGCCTGTAAAAGACAAAGAAGGGAAGTAACCCCAGAGAGGGCTTTGATACCTGAAGTCCTTATGGAGGGGGATTCCCCTTCCAAACAATAACCTCAACTCCCTCTCCCCTCCTCGCCTTCTTCAATACGCCAACAAGAGTCTTCAATAAAGGTATGTAATGTTCATTTATCATTAAAATTAGTCATTTATATTTATTTTTCATTGTTTTCTGTATGTAAAACTAGTTATTCTTTAAAAAAAATATTTTTTGTTAATATTTTTGGGTGTCTGGAACGGATTAATCGTATTTACATTATTGCTTATGGGAAATATTACTTCGGTTTTCGTACGTTTCGGATTTAGACCGACCTTCTGGAATGGATTAAGTATGAATTCCAGGGTTCCACTGTATGTACATTTACCTATGGTAATTGTGGCATCTTCAGGAATACATGTGGTTGTAGCTTGGATGATAGTATCCTTCGCTCACTAAGCAGTCTGTGATCGACCCCCAGCCAGAAATGAAATGCTGGGCATGTTTCCCTACATCTGCTGCCTTTGTTCACCTAGCAGTTAGTAGGTACCTGGGTGTTAGCTGACTGTTGTGGGTCACATCCTGGGGGACAAGATTAAAGGAATCTAATGGATATATGAGACAGTCCTTGATGATGCACTGACTTTATTGGGTTATCTTGGGTGGCTAACTCTCCCTCTTTGTTAAAAATCCAAACAAAATCTTATCTTATAGCCAAAACAAAAATAAAAACAATATTCTACACATATGGAAAAGACAAATTAATGAAATATTTCCATAGAGACTAAATGAAGGATTGGAGATCCAAAGTGCCAAATAAGACAAAAGGTGTACATACTGTGCTTTGTTAAGTAAAAGGACACAAATGCAACTAATGTGACATTTTATTGTGGCAACATTTCGCTCTCCAGGAGCTTTTTCAAGCCGTTACAAGCAATACATGGACACAGAGGGTATATATATACTCTCAAAGTGAGGTGTAATACTAGTGGTGGTAAAAGTAGTAGTGATATAAGTTGTAGTAGTAGTAGTAATACAATAAGGTAGAACAATCAACTTGCACATGAGTAAAAGGTGATAAAAACAATTACTTGGGTAGTATTAAAACAGGTTAGACAAATATTTCTGTAGGAGGTTGGAAAAGAGAAGGCCTGTGTCCATGTATTGCTTGTAACGGCTTGAAAAAGCTCCTGGAGAGCGAAACGTTGCCACAATAAAATGTCACATTAGTTGCATTTTAACATATTTTAACATATTGTCGGTAATTCTACCAATACAGTGGACCCTCGGTTAACGAATACCCCGGAAATCGTGCAATTATGTAAGTATAATTTTGTAAGTTCTTGTGGAAGTGTATTTTTGGGGGTCTGAAATAGACTAACCTACGTGAAATTTTTCCTTAAGGGAGTAAATTCGTTCGGTAATGGCACTTGAGCAGACTTCAGGAGTGAAGTTTTTACGAAACTCGGGGGTCCACTGTATTAATACATACTGTGCTTTGTTGTGAATGATGGTTAAGGAAAGGAAAAGTGAAAAATCATTACAAAGGACACTATTCTAGGCTTGATCAAAAGGCATATTAAATAGGAGTGGTGATAAATGTTTTTTTATGGCTCGTGTTGTTGGAGTGTGAACAAGGTAACATTTATGATGGGATTCAGGAGCAACAGGTTAGCTGAATTCAAGAGTCATAGAGGTGGCAAATACAGAGCCTGCACTCTGAGGGGTGAGGATGTTGCAGTTCAAAGGGTCATTTGAATTGTGATATCTGTGCACTTCTGGCAGGACAACTGTGGAATGAATGATGGTGAATGTGTTCCAATTTTTTTGGTCACCTAACTGTACAGTAATTTCAGAATATAATTGTACTGTAATTGTTAACCTCCATTTTTGTTCATATTTATTATATAATCATTCTTTGTCTTTTGCAGGTTCTTAAAGTTCTGTTGTAAAAGCAAAAACTGGGTATATTATGGCTGAAGCAAATATCGAAGGTTAGTGCAGCAATTATATTATGTATTTCGTGTTGCTGAATGATTGGATTAGCTTAATGTTGAGGGTTAATATTTATATCAAGTTCAGTTAATTTAAGAACAAACTGAAGATCCTAAATAGTTATGAAGTACTATACAAGGATGTGTTATTTGTAGATGGATAAATAAATGATAGAAAAACACAATATACTTTAGTGATGGTTATTGAACACAAGCCCTTTAATGGGAGTGCCTTGAAAGAGTACATAGGAGGGATTGATTTTTTCACTCAACTCTTTCACACAGTGCTATTTTTTGAGTAGAATAATGCTTAGTCTGTTTATATGCTCCATACCATTCCAGTGGGAGTCTTGAAAACAGTACCAGTCCATATGGCATTTTATAAGCAAAATTAAAAATTATAACAAACTGTTGGATTTAATAAATCAAGAATTTTCCCTAATACTATTCAAGACTTCAAATAAATTAGCCAACCTAAAAAAAAGTTCAGAGAAGCTGTAGATTTGGATGTGTCAAAAGAATTTCAAAACAGTTGAAACTACATTCTTGGAGTATGATTCCATTGGACACATGGGTGACTGAGAGATTTTATTACTCATTTTTTCCTGCCAGTGCTCCAAAAAAGGAGGCAGACAGCTTTCTGTTGTAAAATTGCACAAATAAGCCTCAAGTGTATTACAAGGAATATTTTTAATTGTATCACACTTGACAACACATGACAATGTGGCTATGCACACAAAATTTACACAATGTAGAGTGAGCCCTTGATTTAATGGATTGATAGGTGTGGGGTGTTGGTAAAGCTGATTTTTTCTTAACCCTTTCAGGGTTTCGGCTGTACTAGTACGGCTTACGCGCCAGGGTTTTCGTCGTACTAGTACGCCTAAATTCTAGCGCCCTCAAATCAAGTGGAAACAGGCTGGTAGGCCTAGATGTGAGAGAATGGGTCTGTGCGGTCAGTGTGCGCAGTATAAAAAAAATCCTGCACCACACAGTGCATAATGAGGAAAAAAACTCTAACCGTGTTTTTGGTTTAAAACACCGATTTTGCAGTCTATTTTCGTATAGTATTTATGCTTGTATTCTCGTGTTCTTAGTCTCATTTGATAAAATGGATGATATATTACAGAAATAGAGATAATTTTGACTGGTTTCACGATGACAAGTACAGTGGTACCTCCAGTTACGATGGTCCCCAAAATCGCCCTTTTATGTAAGTTTATTTTTTTAAATGCTTTTGTAAGTATATTTTTGGGGGTGTAAAAGGACTAGTCTATTTTACATTATTCCTTATGGGGATAAATTCGTTTGGTAATGGCACTTGAACAGCATTCTCGAACGAAAAAATATCGTAACTCGAGCTACCACTGTACCTTGAAACTGAGCGCAAAGTAGCGAAAATGTTCGATTTTGGCCGATGTTCAAGAGTAAACAAATCACGCCATGCGTCCAATACACATCAACTGGTTAGTCTAATATTCTTGCACAAGTGTGCTGATATTATTTATACAATTTTTACAATGATGCAGTTGTATACATAACAGTAAATCTTCTATTTTTTGTGAGAATAAAAATTCAAAATGGAAAGCAAAAGTAATGTAAGAGGGGCCTGGAGATGTGACTAATGAACAGATAAAATGTTATTTGAGTGCGAGGAATGTCTGTCTCGTTTATTCTGGACCCCTATTTTGAAATTGGCATCTTTTGAAATTTGTGTGAAATTGACCAAATTGCCAAATTCTGACCACCTTATTGGGTAGTTGAAATCAGTAAATTGGAATTCTAGCGAAATAGCTAAATTTTTAGTAGACTGAAACATTGGAATTTTCCGAAAATAGGGCTCAAAGTGGGCGAAATCGCCTATGTGTAAATGTCATATATACCGCTAACTTCACGAGAGCATAATTCCGTTAGTTTTCCATCAAATTTCATAATTTTGGTGGCGTTATGATCGGAAAAAGATTCTCTATCATTTCATAAGAGAACAGGGCTTGGCATCCCTTGTTTTGAAGGTTCTAGTTACAGTAGAACGTCATTTAGCACGAGATTATGTTGCACGTTACCGGTATTGCACGATTTAAGATTTGCGACACATTATCATCTTACACGACGTAAAGATGATATTACACGGTTCGGCAGGAGGGGAAAAATTTTGAGCGCATGGTTATTTACTGCCTAAGAATCCTCATGCTTTGAGGAAAAGGGAATTTTTCCTTCCTGTAAACTAAGTTTATTCAGATACACGGGGCCAGGAGCTGAGTCTCGACCCCTGCAACCACAATTAGGTGAGTACAGTTACATACATTATCATACATAGCAGCATATGTGTAGAGAACCTAGGATAACCCAAGTCAGTCAATGGAAATACTGTCACTCTGACTTTTTTGGGTTATCCTAGGTTCTCTACACATATGCTGCCATGTATGATAATCTTCGTAACTGTATCTGTGTATACCTGAATAAACTTACTTACAGTTTGTGGGAAGGAAAAACAAGTAACCATTCTCACAAGCAGTCTTGTTTCTACTACTGTTGTTGTGGTTCAGCAGACACCACCCGCCACGGACCCCAGCATTCGTACGTATTTCATACGCGTTAAGAAGTCCTGGCTACAAGCCAGCTGTGTTTGTGAAGAATAAAATAAAGAGTGAATTGTGTTTTGATCTTGAATTAACGAAGAAAACAAAGATATTAGACAAGACATAACCCGTGGCCGTAATGAAGTGTTACTTTGTACACATAAAAAGATGTAAACATAAGTTTGTGTGACTGACTGACTGACTGAATGACTGACTGAGTGACTGACTAACTTGACTGACTGACTGAATGACTTGACTGACCTACTGAATGACTTGACTGACCTACTGAATGACTTGACTGACTTACTGAATGGCTTGACTGACTTACTGAATGGCTTGACTGACTTACTGAATGGCTTGACTGACTTACTGAATGGCTTGACTGACTTACTGAATGACTTGACTGACTTACTGAATGACTTGACTGACCTACTGAATGACTTGACTGACCTACTGAATGACTTGACTGACTTACTGAATGGCTTGACTGACTTACTGAATGGCTTGACTGACTTACTGAATGGCTTGACTGACTTACTGAATGGCTTGACTGACTTACTGAATGACTTGACTGACTTACTGAATGACTTGACTGACTTACTGAATGACTTGACTGACCTACTGAATGACTTGACTGACTTACTGAATGACTTGACTGACTTACTGAATGACTTGACTGACTTACTGAATGACTTGACTGACTTACTGAATGACTTGACTGACTTACTGAATGACTTGACTGACTTACTGAATGACTTGACTGACCTACTGAATGACTTGACTGACTTACTGAATGACTTGACTGACTAACTGAATGACTTGACTGACTTACTGAATGACTTGACTGACCTACTGAATGACTTGACTGACCTACTGAATGACTTGACTGACTTACTGAATGACTTGACTGACTTACTGAATGGCTTGACTGACTTAAAGTTAGACACTCAGTTCAACCATCGACTTCAGTTCAAGAACTTCTACTATCCACCTCAGCCCAGTAGGGCCACACCATCCATATCCACTCTTCACTACCATCCACAAACATCATTACCCATAATTTAAGGTAAGAAATACTATTATTTCTATTGCATTTGTAGTCTTAAGCAGTAATAGATCATGACAATGCACTACAATTACATATCCACCTCAGCTCAGTAGGGCCACACCATCCATATCCACTCTTCACTACCATCCACAAACATCATTACCCACAATTTAAGGTAAGAAATACTATTATTTCTATTGCATTTGTAGTCTTAAGCAGTAATAGATCATGACAATGAACTAAAATTACATATTCGCCTTCAATTTTTGCAAGATATGTTGGTCTAAAAAAACTTGTTTGGCTTTTTGGGGACTCTCAAACACGTATCCCTATTTTTCCCATAAGTTCTGTTAATTATTTAAGACGAAATTATCTAACACGACTTTTTCAGGAACGTATCTATCGTGCTAAATGACGTCCTACTGTATTCATCTTGTCATTTTTCTTGCAATTGTAATAGTGATGGTGGCTGTTGTGATCCTTGAAGGTGAGATCTGACATGATCACTACAAGATTTCTCACATTAGTCTTACATTATTAAATGATTTGAGTTTGTTTTATACCCTGTTCCTCTCCTTATTTCCTCAATCTTTCCATAATGGAATAACTGAAACTTGTCCTCTTTGAACAAACTTAAGGGGAATTACTAACAAACCCCTGACTGTCTTCAAGAAGGAACTGGACAAGTTTCTTAAGTCAGTGTCTAATCAGCCGGGTTGTGGTGCTTACATTGGACTTTATGTGGCTACCACCAACAGCCTGGTTGATCAGGTCATGCACTGGGAGGTGTGGTCTGAGACTCTCCAATAATCTATGTAACTGTATTTATGTGTACCTGTACCTGAATAAAAAGTTACTGTACTCCAGGAAGACTCCTGAAGTACAGTAAATTGTAATGTAGATTTTTAGCCAGGCCGCCTCCTCTCCTTCCTTTATATAAAGTCCTAAATGTAAAAATATCTCTATTTAACTAGGAAAAATGAGAAACTAGTTTTCATTCTTAACTTGACTATTTTTAATTATGCAAAAGAGACTGCTTAAGGAGCAAATTGCAAATATGTACACAGTTTTTCTTGGCATCCTAAAATTAAAATAAATGTAATTTACATACAGTATTTCATCATCAAATACTGTACATATAAAAAGATGTATTATATTGATTTGTCTAATTGTTTTGGCCATACTGTATTTAAGATACATTTATGGTAGGTCAGTATACAGTACCGTACTGAACTTTCATAGTTCTGTATAATAAAATTAAAAACTACAATACAATATCATTTTAATCATGTATTGCTTTTAGGAAAAATAAAGTGCAAGTATGAAAATTTACAGTACTGTATTATAAAAAATAGTAATGCAGAAGCTCATATGAACAGTTTCATTTTGTCACGAATTCACGTTTGGAGCCAACTGGAGGCTACTGCATGCAATGCTCTGCTGGAAGGTTAAATTAATACAATACAGCAGCTTGAATTTTTGTTTTTTGCTGCTTAAAAGTCAGATCAGTCCAGAAAAATTTTTGAAATTTGAAATTTTTTTTACACAAACTTTATAAATTTCTGTAATGAAAAATATACGTACTGTATGGAATTTTGATACATCTGTTCCGTATTAACACTATTAAAGCAATACTCAGGAAAATATGAATACTACCTAAACTTTCAGCAAAATAATTGTACATAGTTTAAAATCTAAACCAGCCATGGAATTTGAAAACAGCTTATTAAATTTATGGTACCTCATAAAAACTCTGGTTATGCTTTATTATAAATTTTAATATTAATGCTATTGGAGAAATATTTCATTAAATACTTCTGCATAAATTTTTTGGACAGTGGTCACAATTCTATAAATTTACAAATCCACAAGTTCTTTTCTGAAATTAAAAAAAAATAAGGGAATGGGTATTTCATTGGCTTGAGTCCTTGGTCTGAACATCAAGAACCCTACAGGGAAAGGTTCCTTGATTGTAGTGAAGGGGTTCTTGATCTAAGGAATTGCACCTGTGCTCCAATTCCTTGAATTAAGTCTGAATGCGTTCCATTGCCCCAGGTGCTGTATGATCCCTTAAAGGTTTAGTGCCCCTACAAGTACAGTGGACCCCTGGCTAACGAACACCCCGGAAATTGTACAATTATGTAAGTTTAATAATGTAAGTGCTTGTGGAAGTGTATTTTTGGGGGTCTGAAATAGACTAACCTACGTGACATTATTTCTTAAGGACGTAAATTCGTTCGGTAATGGCACTTGAGCAGGCTTCTGGAATGAATTTTTTTCGTTAGCCGGGAGTCCACTGTACAAGTTGATTTAGAGGCAACAACAAGATTTTTATGGTGATCACTTATAAGTTTGTCACCCAGCATTGTTGATAAATCAGTGTTGGTGTGTTATCATAAGAAAGAAGGAACACTGCAGCAGGCCTACTGGCCCATGTGAGGCATGTCCAATTCTCCCACTGGCTTAAGCCAATGCCTTAACCTAGTCAGGTCAGGTCACATTCACTTAAGGGAGGAGCATGGCATCTGACTTAGTAGCACAAGCTAGTCAGGTCAAACTCACACCCACCCACACCCACTCATGTATTTATCCAACCTGTGTTGAGAGGGGGTAACATGGTGTGTGTGTTATGGGAAGTAGTGATGCAATTATCTATTTGTAATTACTGTACCTATTTATAGCTACAAGAGCAGAGCTATGATTGTTCATAATACAGGAGGGGCTCCGCTTATACAGCAGGTTAGGTTGTGGGTTACTGCTGTAAAGTGAAAATCGCTCTGAAGTGAAACATAGCCATTTTTCACTTTCAGATGCATACAAAAGCCTGATAACTTGTTTACACTTTTATATTTTAAGTGAGCAATAGAGCTAGGCCTAAAAATTGCATGTACAGTACACATGTTACTTACCTTAAAATATTTTCATCCTTAGCTTATAATGAGTGGTGAATATATTTATTGTAGGAAGTCTGAATAAATGAAGAATGGGTATATGTAATTAAAAACTGCTGTATTAGGAAAATGCTGTAAAGTAAAGCATTGTTTAAAGTGGGGCCCTCTTGTATGTAAAAATTTCAATGGGTTGTAGCACTGACTGTTAATTCATTTCATTGGTCTAACCACTCTTGTTTGTGAAGAAAATTTTGCTAGTATCCCTTCAGCTCCATTTTTTTCTTGTTTGTAGGTAATAAGAGATCTTTTATGACCTTGTACTATATACATATATATATTTATATACTATAGGAATCATGTTTCCTCTTTTCTTCCTATCAGTTGGCATGGCCATATGTAATGTTTTTATACTTTCATCATTATATTTTACTCTGGTGACCATTTTGTAGCTCTTTGGATATATGCTAACGTTTTGAAGTATGGGCACCACACCACAGCTACTTTTATGTTTTAAATTTTTTGTATTAGCATTTTTCCACCCATATATTTGAAAGCTATTGTAATTCATCAGTGTGAACCAAAGATGCTACTACTGAGCTATGGGCATGTATAAGGTTGGTGATTCTTGCTTGCATGTAAAGTGGTCTGTGCTTGAGTACATGATAATTCTATGTTTGTCTTTTCAAACTATTTAAACAAAAGCCTGAAAACCTAAATCTAACTGCTTCATGTTCAAAATAAGCTTTTTTTTTTTTTTTTTTTTGAGTTGATGGGGAGGCAAGGGCTATATAAAGACTGAATTTGGGTACTTAGAATATCCACCCTTCATCTTATGGCCCAGGCAGATGGGATTTATGCATGAAATATAAGTAAGCTTCATCAGACATCCCCAGAAGTGGGGTACACTGCCTAAACATTGTACAGTACTGTTCCACTTTCCAGAAGTGAAATATTGTACAATATTCTGCTCTTGCACCATTTTGTTTCTGTATTATACCTTGCAGTACTGCATGGCATGAGGATGCCACATCACAGTATGAAACTAGCCCATAAAATAAATTACCCTCCTGAAAATAAAAGTGTTGCTTAATAACTTTGTGTTATGCACTGTAAACTATTTTTTTACGGAAAGTAGGAGATCATGGATATCTTGGTTTGGCCCACAGTGACCAAAATACATCTCTTTAAGATTGTGTTTAATATACTTGTAATGGCAAGTTGGCACTATCTTCATAATCTAGACCCCATAGTAATATTAGTTCTTAACAATATGTGTCAGATTTCCAGATGGTGGTAGTATTACTTTCTTATTTTCAATTCAATTCAACTTTATTTCTGATAATATTACAAAGTGGGGTTTACATATTTTATGGTATTTGTACATTTTATGAAATAATTATTACAAGAAGGCCAATAGTATGCCTAGGTATGCCTAGGCATTTCAGGCAGTCTTATACTAGATCTTACTCTATAGTGACACAGTAATTATACTGGTATTAAGGTTAGATAATTGTAGTGATTAACTAGGTTTACAAAATTGAGGTAGTTCAAAATATTTAAGAATTTAACAATTAGTTTATATATTAATGGAAATGGTGCCGTGTTGGCATGATACAGTTTCTATATTGGAGTGTCTTAGGCAAACTTATGACTAGCTTATGAATTATGAAGCAATAGTTGTACAGTGGACCCTCGCTATTCGAACACTCCAAACTCGCCCTTTTATGTAAGTTTATTATTGTAAGTGCTTTTAATAAGTGTATTTTTGGGGGTCTGAAACGGACTAATCTAATTTACATCATTCCTTATGGGAATAAAATCGTTTGGTAACAGCACTTGAACAGCATTCTGGAATGAAGAATGTTTGAAAGTCGGGGGACCACTGTATTAAAATTTTGTTTACAGTCATGTGCAAATTAAGGGGAATCACAGATATCAATAAGTGTATTTTGCTGTGGATATGTGCAAGATAAAGTAGTTTTCATGTGGTTAGCTACCGGTTGTGTAGCTTATCACGATCACTAGCATGAAATAAAAGAGTAGACTTGCTATCCTGGTTAGGTATTGATATATTACGTCTGAAATTTATGAAAAATATACTGTAACTCAAAATGTAAGCAGAAGCTTGCATGGGTGAAGTGCAGTACTTCCACATCTCCTTAGTGCAGCAACAGAGCTGATCTCCAGGTGGTCAGATAGTTGATTATCTGAGTAGGGACCTCTGTGACATCCAAAATATATGGAACACAAAAACTCTGGGTCTCCATGGGAAAGTGGAACAGAATTCTTCCTCCATAAGCCATGCGTGTTGTAAGAGGGGACTAAAATGCTGGGAGCACGGGGCTAGTAACCCCCTTCTCCAGTAGTATGTGTTACTAAATTTAAAAAGAGACACTTTCGTTTTTCTTTTTAGGTCACCCTGCCTTGGGAATGTAATCAAAATAAAAGCAACTTATGATATTTCTTTATTGTATAGAAAGACAGAGCTTGATTGTACTATTTAAGTAAGCGGTATTTCTTCATAATCTTACATGTATTTCTTGCATGGAAAATAACCTGTGATAAGCAACTACAGTAAGCAAACAAATGTTTACTTTGTTCTCACATTTGGAATACTGCTAAGTGTTGATGGCCCCATTCAGGGCAGGACAAATGTCCGAGCTGGAACAGATAGAGATTACCTTTGAATACCTTTGAAGAGTTTCGAGAGTATCTACTCTCTGAGCCCGGCCATGGGCCAGGCTCGTCTGGTGCTTGCCTGGTCAACCAGGCTGTTGCTGCTGGAGGCCCGCTGCCCCACATATCCATCACAGCCTGGTTGATCTGGCACCTGGTGAAGATATTTGTCCAGTTTCCTCTTGAAGGCTTCTACACTGGTTCCAGCCGTGTTTCGGATATCTTCTGGTAAGATGTTGAATAGTCTGGGACCCCGGATGTTAATACAGTGCTCCCGTATTGTCCCCACCGCACCCCTGCTCCTCACTGGGTTTATTTTACACTTTCTCCCATATCTCTCACTCCAGTATGTTGTTATGGCAGTGTGCAGATTTGGGACCAGGCCCTCAAGTACTTTCCATGTATATATTATCATGTATCTCTCTCTCCTCCGCTCCAATGAGTACATGTTCAAGACTTGAAGGCGTTCCCAATAATTTAGATGTTTCAATGGCTCAATGTGAGCCGTAAGCGATCTCTGGATTTGTTCCAGCTCTGCTATTTCTCCTGCCCTGAACGGGCCGTCAGCACTGAGCAGTATTCTAAGTGAGGGAGCACTAGCGATTTGAATAGTGTCACCATCGGCATTATTTCCCTTGTTTTGAAAGTTCTCAATACCCACCCCGTCATCTTCCTGGCTGTTGTGATCTTTGTCTTGTTATGGTCTTTAAACGACAGATCAGCAGACATAATTATTCCCAAGTCCTTTACGTGTTCCTTTCGTTCTATGTGGTGACCCTCTTGCGTTTTGTATATAGTGTTCCTTTTGAGTTCTTCATTTTTCCATACCTAAGCAGCTGAAACTTATCACCATTGAACGTCATGTTGTTCTCCACTGCCCATTGGAAGACCTTGCTTATGTCCTCCTGTAATTTTCAGTGTCCTCTACCGTAGTGACTTTCATGCTTATTTTAGTGTCATCTGCAAATGATGATACAAAAGTGTGCTGGGTGTTTTTATCTATGTCTGCTATGAGGATGAGAAACAGCAGAGGCGCCAGGACAGTGCCTTGGGGCACTGAGCTTTTGACCTCGCTGATGCTGGATCTTGCCCTGTTCACTACTACTTTTGTGTTCTTTGTGTTAGGAACTCAAAATCCATCTGCCTACCTTCCCGTAATGCCTATGGCCCTCATTTTGTGCGCTATCACTCCATGATCGCATTTGTCAAACGCCTTTGCAAAATCTGTGTAAATCACATCTGCGTTTTGGTCGTCCTCCAATGCCTCCATAATTCTGTCATAATGGTTCAGCAGCTGTGACAGGCATGATCGACCCGCTCTAAAGCCATGCTGGTTCGGGTTATGTTGGTTGTGCTGGTCCATGAACTTTGTAATCTGCCGTCTCATCACTCTTTCAAAGATTTTTATGATGTGAGAAGTGAGGGCTACTGGTCTGTAATTTTTAGCTAGTGCTCTACTACCTCCCTTATGCAAAGGAGCTATGTCTGCACTCTTTAAGGCCTCTGGAATTTCACCTAGATCTAAGCTCTTTCTCCACAGAATACTAAGGGCTCTTGCTAATGGTACTTTGCACTGCTTTATAAATAAAGCATTCCATGAATCTGGTCCAGGTGCTGAGTGAGTGGGCATGTTGGCCATTTCTTTTCGAAATCTATGGGATTTGTACTAATGTCGGTTAGGTGGTCTGCGCAGCCTTCTGCTGGAGTGAAAAATATTTCTGCATTTTCTACCTTGCTGTCATTTAGTGGGTTGCTGAACACTGACTCATACTGTTCTTTTAGAATTTCACTCATTTCCTGTTCATCGTCCGTATACGAATCTCCTCTCAATAATGGTCCAATTCTACAGGTAGTTCTTAGCTTGGATTTTGCATAGGAGTAGAAATATTTTGGGTTTCTTGCAATATCCTGTATGGCTCTTTGTTCCCTTTGTACTTCTTCTGTCAGGTATGACATCTTAAGTTTTGTTCTAATTCCGTGATCTCTCGGTTAAGGCTCTCTCTCTTCTGTTGCAATATAACTGTGTTTTTCAGCAATTCAGTAACCCGTTTTCTTCTCCTGTACCATCTCCTACGCTCTCTCTCTATATCTGATCTTCTTCGGGGTTTCCTCAATGGTACGTGTTTCATACATACCTTGTATGCTTCTGTATTCAGCTTCTCTAGACACTGGTGGGGATTTAGGGTGCTCATGTCTGATTCCCATGATATGTCTGATAGCTCTTGGTTTATTTTTTCCCAGTCAATTCTATGGTTATTAAAATTAAACTTACTGAACATTCCGTCTCTAACATTAGTGTCGCAGTTCCCTAACCCTGAGTTAATACTAGTTTGAACTTCTATGATGTTATGATCAGAGTATATTGTTTTTGTAACTGTTATGTCTCTGATTAATTCCTCGTTGTTTGTGAATATCAAATCCAGGGTATTTTCATTTCTAGTGGGATCAATTATCTGTTGGTTTAGTGAGTACTTTTCACAAAGCCTCATTAGTTCCCTGGTATGTGCCTGTTGGGCCAGGGTGCTTCCAGGAGTTATTTCTGGTATAACATTATGGTGCCTCATCTTCCATTTTACATGAGGGAGATTAAAATCTCCAAGGATTAAAATGTTTGGGGTGGGATTTTCTAGCCTATCCAGATAGCTATCTATCTTCTTTAACTGCTCTGTGAATTCCTCCGCAGTTGCTGATGGTGGTTTGTATACTAGGATAATTACTAGATTCTTATTTTCCACTTTAATGCCGAGGATTTCTACTATATCATTCGTAGCGTTCAAAACTTCTGTGCAACAGAGAGTATCTTTTATATAGAGTCCTACTCCTCCCTGTGACCTATTAATTCTATCACATCTATACATGTTATAGTTTTCTATCTGAATCTCTCCGTCCAAAACATCCCTTGTATGTGTTTCTGTAAATGCTCCAAACATGGCATTTGCTTCTGATAGGAGTCCACTAACATAACTAACTTTGTCATTTTTATTTGATTTCAGACCCTGAATATTTGCAAATATGAAGCAGGAGTTACCATTTGGGATGTTTGGTCTTTCTTTGTGTTTGGTTAGTACCACTGGTGATGTCCTACCTGGTATGGCCCCTGGTGCCCATACCCCTGGTTTCTCCAGTACTGACTTTGATTGTTTATACAGCCCTGATGAGCTGGTGCCTGTCTTGTCTTGTCCCACTGTTCTGCCCATCTGTCCCCTCTGTACCATTTCCACCTTTTGTTTATGTCCCACATAGAGCTAGTAAAATATTTAAATTACTGGGAAAGCCTTAGTCTTAAATATGTAGTTACTGAAGTGGAGGAGAGAGAGATATGATAATATATACCTTGGAAGCACTTGAGGTTCTTGTCTCAAATCTGCACACTGCCATAACAACATACTGGAGTGAGAGATGTAGGAGGAAGTGCAAAATAAAGCCAGTGAAAAGTAGGGGTGCAGTGGACACAATAAGGGAATGTACTGTATCAACATTCATGGCCCTAGGCTATTCAATATCTTACCAGAAGATATCAGAAACACTTCTGGGACATGTGTAGAAGTCTTCAAGAAGAAACTAGACAAGATCTTCACCAGGTGCCAGATCAACGAGGATATGTGGGTCAGTGGGCCACCAACAGCAACAGCCTGGTTGACCAGGCTAGCAGCAGCAGCAGCCTGGTTGACTAGGCTAGCACCAGACGTGCCTAGCTCAAGGCCAGGCTCTGGGAGTAGAAAAACTCTCAGAACGAGTTTAATCCGTTCCGTGACCTAGCTCGTAATTCGATCTGCTCGTATGCTGAGTCAATTTTCCTCATTTAAATTAACTGAAATTCCATTAATCCATTCCAGCGGAATTCCTGATCTCGGGAGGCAGGTCAAAAATACTTTAATATGATGCTAATATCAACTCTACGGCTTATTTATCTATCACAATTCATCTAATATGACATAATTAACATAGAAACATGATATATACTCTAGAATGAATAAAATAGGCCATAATATGGCGAGTGGTGGTGGTGGCGTCCATTCCCTCTCCCGCTGACTATATCTTCCCATGCTTTTATTATAAGAGAAAACAGAGTATTTGTGAGGCTAACTGCACTAGTTTCATAAATAAGAAATATTGTATAAAAACATAATAGAGAATGTAAAGAAATAAAGTGGTTTTATAAAGTGTATGTACGCTGGCGGAGGTGGAGAGTGGAAGATAGGCTACTTGCTACTAGCTCCTACTTCCACCGCACACCTCGCTTGTTTATCTGTGATTTCATGCTGTAATTCCATGGACATCATCCTCTTTTTCTTCTCACCACTGTTCTTTGCACTTACACTTTCTTAGGATCCATGGTTAGAAAAAAGAAATTTGGCAATAATAACACTTCAATGGCGACATAAACACATTGCACAGCTCAGCTGATGTGACGTTGGCTGTGCTACCTAGTGGCGATGTTCTGAAACTCGCTTATTATTATTATACAGTGGTACCCTGGTTTACGATGGTCTCCAAACTCGCCCTTTTATGTAAGTTTATGTTTTTAAATGCTTTTGTAAGTGTATTTTTGGGGGTCTAAAAGGACTAGTCTATTTTACATTATTCCTTATGGGGATAAATTTGTTTGATAATGACACTTGAACAGCATTCTGGAACAAAAAAATATTGTAAACCGGGGTACCACTGTATTATTATTATATTATTATTATTACTAATTTAGGGAACTGGAACACAGATCCACTTCCCTAAATCAAGAGCCCCTCACCAGCGTCAAGGAACCTCCCTTGAGGGGGAAGCTCGCAACCTGACTTTTGGCTCGTATCCAGGAGCAAAAAATCAACCAAGCGACGGCTCGTATCCTGAAAAACTCACTGGATGATTGATTCACTTATGGCAAAAGGGAATATCTGAGTATGAATCCATACTTTTGGCAAAAGTGTATAGATTAAATCTGGTCAGCTGATCTATGAGGAAAAGGACTCATAATGTAGAACATTTTCTCCTGTGAAATTAATTTACTTTACTCATACTCAATACTGTACAGTAATTTAGAAAATATTTAGTTGACCAGGCTTGCCCATAACTACATTAAATTTCGGTGGTAAGTCTCCTATAGCCTTCAAGGTGGAATTTGCTTATCACTGTATCTCTTATATAGTATTTCAGCTATTTTTCAATCTGTTGCATAATATAGTATCAATCTTGGTAGATACTGTGATAGACTGACAATAGGAGACTCAAGCTGTTATTTTGTTCTGTTTCACTAACTTAAATTTATAAACAAAAAAAAAAGTTTCTACAGTACTATTGAAATTATTTTAATTTACATATTAAAGAAGTACCCTTTTCTTTACTTTTTGAAGTTTCTTGACTCAGATTACTGATCTGCAGTACTTTTCATACGATTTTCCTATTTTTCATACTCCGCTGCAGTTTTTTAAATTCTGTGACAAATATAGTACTACACTAAAGTAAGATATAGTCTAACCCATCCACAGAAGACCGTGAATCTGATCAGCGGTACCCTTTCTCACGCTGCAGCTCGACTGGATCCATCCATACCTTGACCTCTTCTGCAAACAACACAGGTCAGCAAAACTAGTGAGCTACACTAAACACTTATAAGCTTCACTCTTATGTTTAATGAAAATTTTTAGTACAGTACTGTATTGAGGTCTTCTTAAAATGACAGTTTTACATCCATTAAATTCTGTTCAATAAGGATATCATCAAGCTTACAAAAAATTATTTGTCCATCCTGTGAATTCTAGTATAAATAGAGTACTGTTCTTAAATGTGAAGCATGAATGTGCACACATGTAACATGGATATGATGATATTTTGTGTTGTAGTTAGGATAAAAGTGAACATCATGGCAATGAGTGAAATGCAGTTTAGTTAAAAAAAAAGTTGGGAGAGCTTGAATAGGAAGAAATAAAACAGAATTATTAGAGTAATTTTATCATAGAGTAAGAGTTAAAGAATGTGAGGTTATTAGTGTTGAATGAACAGTTCTTTGAAGAAATGAATGGGTATGAATGTGATAAATTTTTGCAAGAATTAAGAAAAGAATGGGCTTGATTGTGATATACATTATGCTTAAATGAATAAGAAAAAGAATAGATATGAATATAAGAATGTGTATAAGAATTTTGATGGTGTCACCAAGTGAAACTTTTTTAATAAAGACCTCACTGTTTACATGTTATTGATTTGCTACATGTTGGCTTGCTGCCTCTTTTGCACACTTTTGAGAGTGAGATATGAACACACAAGTGGAAGAGACTGAGGTGGCATGCATAGTAGGAAAATCTGATGAAATGACACAGGCAGATGTGTGCTTGAGTTTTCACACAATGAATGATTAACAAGTGACCAGTTTCAAGAGTTCTACTCGCAGCCTGGTCCAAGGCCAGATAATGGATACGTACCAAACATATTTTAACCCCAAAACAGATTTTGATAATTTTTTCTCTGCGGGTTTATTTTAATTACTGATTGACTTATTTTCTATGGAAGGAACATCATGGGTGACAAGCACTAATATTTAAATCTGCAAAAATATTGATGAATGCATATTAGAGGCTTTCTGCATGCACACTTAAATGTCGCCCATCTCTGTACAAACATTGTGTCATGTTGAAATAAAGAATCTTTAATACTTCACGCTCCTCAAGCAAGATCACTTACCTTGTGGGTGCCGTTAGTAGGTACAAGATGTTCTATACTGTTCATTGCTAACTAACTGTGCAAAATTTTTTACTCAAGACAAAAAAAAAAAAAAAAGTTATTATCAAAATGTTAATTCCATATTCTTTCAAGTTGAGCACTCTCATCACTGAGATACAGTATAGGCTCCTCTGAGCCTTTAACCCTTTGACTGTTTCGGCCGTATATACATGTATACCTCTTACGAGCCAGTGTTTCGGACGTATATGTATGTACGTACTCAAAAATTCTAGCGGCTTCAAATCAAGCAGGAGAAAGCTGGTAGGCCAACATGTGAAAGAATGGGTCTGTGTGATCAGTGTGCACTGTATAAAAAAAATCCTGCAGCACGCAGTGCATAATGAGAAAAAAAAAACTGACCGTGTTTTAGGATTAAAACACCAACTTTGAGGTGTATTTTCGTATAGTATTTATGGTTTTATTCTCGTTTTCTTGGTCTCATTTGATAGAATGGAAAACATATTACAGAAATAGAGATGATTTTGATTAGTTTCACGATGAAAATTGAGCTCAAAGTAGCGGAAATGTTCGATTTTTGCCAATGTTCAAGAGTAAACAAATCACGCCATGCATCCAATACATGTCAACTGGTGAGTCTAATATTCTTTCACAAGTGCACTGATATTATATATACCATTTTTACAATAATGCAGTAGTCTGCATAACAGTAAATCTTCTATTTTTTGTTTGAATAAAAAATCAAAATGAAAGCAAGAGTAATATAAGAGGGGCCTGGAGACGTGAATAATGTACAGAAAAAATGTTTTTTAGTGCCAGGAATGTCTGCATTGTTTATTCTGGACCCTATTTTGAAATTGGCATCTTTTTTAATTTGTGAAATTGGCCAAATTGCCAATTGGGTAGTTGAAATCGGTAAATGGGCAGTTTGTTGTACTCAATTGATAGAACAAATGGAGTTCTAAAGAAATAGGTATGAGTTTGGTCGACTGGAATAATGGAATTGGCCGAAAATAGAGCTTAAAGTCGGCAAAGTCGCCAATGCGTATATATCGCCAATATTGCTAACTTCATGAGAGCGTAATTCCGTAAGGTTTCCATCAAATTTCGTACTTTTGGTGTCATTACCATCGGGAAAAGATTCTCTATCATTTCATAAGAAAAATTCATTTTTTTTTCCGAATATTTTGTGACATAGGATGACAGTTTCAGAAATGGGCTTGCGACAGCCAAAGGGTTAATGATTAAACCAAACAGCTGATCTAATTATTTTTATTAGTCTCCAAACAACTATAAAATACGTATAATACTGTTTTGTATAGTGATACTGTGTACTATTTTGAGCAATCTTTTTTCAGTATTTTGAGGATTAAAATTCAGGAAAAAATTGTGTTTTGTATGCAGAGATAGAAAGTGGTGTACAACTTTGAACACTTATTTCTTAAATAGCCATATACAGTGGACCCCCGAGTTTCGTAAACCCGGGAAATCGTACATTTATGTAAGTATAATATTGTAAGTGCTTGTGGAAAAGTATTTTTGGGGGTCTGAAATAGACTAACCTACGTGACATTTTTTCTTAAGGGGGTAAATTCGTTCGGTAATGGCACTTGAGCAGACTTCAGGAGTGAAGTTTTTACGAAACTCGGGGGTCCACTGTAGTAGGAGTTGAATTTCCCTTATTGAAATTCTGAAACTTGAAAAGCTCTGAAAATCCTAAACTTTTTTGATCGTCGACATGATGCCGCAATTAGAAAATTTCATTCAGCTCTGGGAAGGTTCCCAGACATTGTGCAAGTCTGTGTACCCAAACAGTTGTGACACATGACCTCACATACCCTGGGTGGGTCTCTGACACTGCTGGCACCAGTTTATCAGCAGTTGTCACTGCCAGGACCATTTGCATTACTCATTGTGATTACCGTGTATTTTGTGCTTATTCTTTGCTCTGTGGTGCGAAGATTTTGTTGAAAATGTCAAAAAAAGCCTGCAGATACCCTTTTGGGTATCAGTGACAAGAAAAAATAGTGTACAGTAACCTTTTATTCAAAACATGGCATTGTAGGTGGAGACTGAAAATCTGCTGTTGCTGTTCTCGTTTTGTAACATATAATGCAGGTACATTCTGCTGATGCTGCTGTGACGCTTTTATTAAAAATTTTGTTTTTGTTATTAAAAATTGCCTTCAGGCAATGTGTATAAGCTGTATATAAAATATAAATGGATTTCATGTTTAAACTTGGGTCCCATCCCCAAGCTATCTCATTCCAGAATCTTCAAAATTCTGAAATCTGAGATGCTTCCAGCCCCAAGCATTTTGGATAAGGGATACTCAACCTGTAGGTGGAAATACTGTATAGAATAGTAAGTGTTATAACCACTGGAAATGTAAACAAAAATTACAATAGATTATTACCAAAGATAAGACATCACAAGCTTAACTCTCCTCATGGAGAGATGGATTAAGAAACTAGTGGCATGGCTGACCAGTAGGAAACAGTTTACATAAATAGGGAGAAGTCAGAGTGGGGACTCATTACCTGTGATGCACTACAGGGGTCAGTACTGGGAACCTTGTTGTTCGTAATCTATATAAACGATGTAGTTGAGGAAATAGACAGTGACATAAGCAAGTTTGTTGATAACTGAAATAGACTGTCAGATGATTTCTGATGACACTAGAAAGCTATAGGGTGACCTTGATAGGTTAATGTTGTGGTTTGAGAAGGGGCAGATGCAGTTCAGTGCAGACAAATGTAAGGATTTAATCCTAGGAAAACAAATAACTGTGACTTTTATAAGCTAAATAATGTATATCTTAATCAAGTTGCATGCAAAAAAAAATTACACATTCTAGATAGCATAAATTTGGCTTTATATAAAAAAACATAATTAATAGAAGTCCTAAAGTTAAAATTCAACTTTAAACATCTTTGGTAAGGCTTCATTTAGATTATGCTGTTCAGTTTGATCTCCATATTACAGAATGGATGTAATTGTACTGAAATATACAGTCAACTCTCTCATGAAGTTCCTTTAGATACCTGGAGCATACTTGGAGAGGGTTTCGGGGGTCAACACTCTGCAGCCCAGTCTGTGACCAGCAGAATTTTGTAAAGCAACTGAAAAAGTGCATCAAAATTTCTGAAGGTTAGGTTAGGTAAGGTTCGTCAGGAAACAGGACAAGTGTTTCCTGACGCGGGTCTTAATCAGATGATGACCCGCCGTTGGAGCTTTTGGTCATTGACTGAGGCCTTCCGTTGGCTTACCGGTCCACCCCTTTAAAAATTATGGTCTATTATAACCATTTCTATTATTCTCTTAAAATTTGTGAAGCATGTTCTATGAATGACTTTCCATGCACTGTTCAATTTTGGATATGCAATAGGACCCCCATTTCCATGGGGAATAAGTTCCAAGGACCTGCCGTGGATACCGAAACAGCGGATAGTAGCAAACCCTATGTATAAGTCCTATACATGCCTATTATAAAGTTTAATTGATAAATTATGCACAATAGGTAGAGAATTATCACTTTTTTCACTGATGCGAAGGACTTCATGGCTTCTCTTAGACTTTGAAGAAATGCCAGCTTCTCTACTTTTGCACTTTGGGGTCATTATTATGCAAAATTAAGAGGTATTTTTGGGCCACAGTAACCGTGGATAGCTGAAACCGCAGATACCGAATCATTGGACACGTGGGTTCTACTGTACTTTTTCAGTCACATTTAAAAAAAAAACATAGTATTATATATAGAGGAGCTTTATAAAAGAGCTGACTGTATAGCTGCAGAGAAAGATGATAAATTGATGACATGCATTGGAAACCATTGCCATGAAGATAAGCTGAAGACACTGAATTTATTCTCTCTGGAAAACCTTATAGAATAAAGGGAAAGTTCATTGAATCCAAAAATAAATTTACTCATTGAACTGCAGCAGTAATAGACAATTCTGGATTTAACACACTTTGTGTGTTAAATTTGGAATTCTTCTTTCTTTCAACAAATTGGCTGTTTCCCGCCAAGGCAGGGTGCCCCAAAAAGAAAAACAAAAGTTTCTTTTCAGCTTAAGTAATGTATACAGGAGAAGGGGTTACTAGCCAATTGCTCCTGGCATTTTAGTTGACTCTTACGACACGCATGGCTTACGGAGGAAGAATTCTGTTCCACTTCCCCATGGAGAAAATTTGGAATTGTCCATAAAAATAACGGACAATACTGATTTAACAAAGTTCTTTAAATTTAAAGCAGAGAAAGTCCATTAAATCTGAAATTATTTTATCCAGTTTACTGTAAAAATAATAGACAACAGAGTTGTTCAGCCACAGGTTGTCCGTTAAATCACGATCCATTACATGAAGGTTTTACTATATTGGTTTGGCAGTCAAGTTGTAGATGAATGGAATAAACTTCCAAATGGCATCGCTGAAGTGAAAACTTTGGGTTGCTTTAAATATAAGTTGGATGGGTACATGAGTGGGTATGGCTGGTTTTGAATTATAACTGCCTAGTATGGGCCAGTAGGCCTGCTGCAGTGCTCCATTCTCCTTATGTAACCTAACCATTGACAGCAAATTAATGTTTAGAGTTCATATTAAGCACATAACTAAAAAAAAGTTTTAAAAATGGTATACTTTCTGAAATTCACTCATATGTTCCCCAATCTATGCTGCTAACCCTTAATTTCTCTCTTTACTCTGACCTCACATCTGAGATTTGTGCTTGAGGATCTTCAACAGTGACCCATCTCAGTCCAGCCATCACTCAACAAAAGGCAGCTGTCAGAACCATTACAAACTCGAACTATGGTTTTGTTTAAATCTCTAAACTTTTTAAATATGGTACAGTTTAAACTCATCTCAGGAGTCTGAACTGTAATCCCCTGCCCTACGAGTCTTCCTTGAAAACTGCAACAGAGCACACGCACACATTCATATACGCGTGAGCGCGCGCACACACACAACATGCCCCGATGGCATAGTGGCTAGCGCTCTTGCTTCACGCACGGAGGGCCCGGTTCACTCGGCGGGGCCAAAACATTTCGAAGTGTTTCTCTACACACACACATACATACAACAGGCCTAGTGTCTAATCGACATGTG
>WNWK01005308.1:41944-91944 GCA_009830355.1 Cherax destructor
AAATATAGTACTACACTAAAGTAAGATATAGTCTAACCCATCCACAAAGACCGTGAATCGTCGGGTACCCTTTCTCACGCTGCAGCTCGACTGGATCCATCCATACCTTGACCTCTTCTGCAAACAACACAGGTCAGCAAAACTAGTGAGCTACACTAAACACTTATAAGCTTCACTCTTATGTTTAATGAAAATTTTTAGTACAGTACTGTATTGAGGTCTTTTTAAAAATGACAGTTTTACATCCATTAAATTCTGTTCAATAAGGATATCATCAAGTTTACAAAAATTATTTGTCCATCCTGTGAATTCTAGTATAAATAGAGTACTGTTCTTAAATGTGAAGCATGAATGTGCACACATGTAACATGGATATGATGATATTTTGTGTTGTAGTTAGGATAAAAGTGAACATCATGGCAATGAGTGAAATGCAGTTTAGTTAAAAAATTGGGAGAGCTTGAATAGAAGAAAAAAAACAAATTATTAGAGTAATTTATCATAGAGTAAGAGTTAAAGAATGAGGTTATTAGTGTTGAATGAACAGTTCTTTGAAGAAATGAATGGGTATGAATGTGATAAATTTTTGCAAGAATTAAAAAAGAATGCTTGATTGTGATATACATTATGCTTAAATGAATAAGAAAAAGAATAGATATGAATATAAGAATGTGTATAAGAATTTTGATGGTGTCACCAAGTGAAACTTTTTTAATAAGACCTCACTGTTTACATGTTATTGATTTGCTACATGTTGGCTTGTGCTCTTTTGCACACTTTTGAGAGTGAGATATGAACACACAAGTGGAAGAGACTGAGGTGGCATGCATAGTAGGAAAATCTGATGAAATGACACAGGCAGATGTGTGCTTGAGTTTTCACACAATGAATGATTAACAAGTGACCAGTTCAAGAGTTCTACTGCAGCCTGGTCCAAGGCCAGATAAGGGAATCACCAAACATATTTTAACCCCAAAACAGATTTTGATAATTTTTCTCTGGGTTTATTTTAATTACTGATTGACTTATTTTCTATGGAAGGAACATCATGGTGACAAGCACTAAATTTAAATCTGCAAAAATATTGATGAATGCATATTAGAGGCTTTCTGCATGCACACTTAAATGTCGCCCATCTCTGTACAAACATTGTGTCATGTTGAAATAAAGAATCTTTAATACTTCACGCTCCTCAAGCAAGATCACTACCTTGTGGTGCCGTTAGTAGGTACAAGATGTTCTATACTGTTCATTGCTAACTAACTGGCAAAATTTTTTACTCAAGACAAAAAAAAAAAAAAGTTATTATCAAAATGTTAATTCCATATTCTTTCAAGTTGAGCACTCTCATCACTGAGATACAGTATAGGCTCCTCTGAGCCTTAACCCTTTGACTGTTTGCGTATAACATGATACCCTTACGAGCCAGTGTTTTGGACGTATATGTATGTACGTACTCAAAAATTCTAGCGCTTAAATCAAGCAGGAGAAAGCTGGTAGGCCAACATGGAAAGAATGGGTCTGTGTGATCAGTGTGCACTGTATAAAAACCTGCACACGCAGTCATAATGAGAAAAAACTGACCGTGTTTTAGGATTAAAACACCAACTTTAGGGGTATTTTCGTATAGTATTTATGGTTTTATTCTCGTTTTCTTGGTCTCATTTGATAGAATGGAAAACATATTACAGAAATAGAGATGATTTTGATTAGTTTCACGATGAAATTGAGCTCAAAGTAGCGGAAATGTTCGATTTTTGCCAATGTTCAAGAGTAAACAAATCACGCCATGCATCCAATACATGTCAACTGGTGAGTCTAATATTCTTTCATAATGCACTGATATTATATATACCATTTTTACAATAATGCAGTAGTCTGCATAACAGTAAATCTTCTATTTTTGTTTGAATAAAAATCAAAATGAAAGCAAGAGTAATATAAGAGGGCCTGGAGACGTGAATAATGTACAGAAAAATGTTTTTTAGTGCCAGGAATGTCTGCATTGTTTATTCTGGACCCTATTTTGAAATTGGCATCTTTTAATTTGTGAAATTGGCCAAATTGCCAATTGGGTAGTTGAAATCGGTAAATGGGCAGTTTGTTGTACTCAATTGATAGAACAAATGGAGTTCTAAAGAAATAGGTATGAGTTTGGTCGACTGGAATAATGGAATTGGCGAAAATAGAGCTTAAAGTCGGCAAAGTCGCCAATGCGTATATATGCCAATATTGCTAACTTCATGAGAGCGTAATTCGTAAGGTTTCCATCAAATTTCGTACTTTTGGTGTCATTACCATCGGGAAAGATTCTCATCATTTCATAAGAAAAATTCATTTTTTTCCGAATATTTTGTGACATAGGATGACAGTTTCAGAAATGGGCTTGCAACAGCCAAAGGGTTAATGATTAAACCAAACAGCTGATCTAATTATTTTATTAGTCTCAAACAACTATAAAATACGTATAATACTGTTTTGTATAGTGATACTGTGTACTATTTTGAGCAATCTTTTTCAGTATTTTGAGGATTAAAATTCAGGAAAAATTGTGTTTTGTATGCAGAGATAGAAAGTGGTGTACAACTTTGAACACTTATTTCTTAAATAGCCATATACAGTGGACCCCGAGTTTCAGTAAACCCGAAATCGTACATTTATGTAAGTATAATATTGTAAGTGCTTGTGGAAAAGTATTTTGGGGTCTGAAATAGACTAACCTCGTGACATTTTTTCTTAAGGGTAAATTCGTCTGTAATGGCACTTGAGCAGACTTCAGGAGTGAAGTTTTACTGAAACTCGGGGTCCACTAGTAGGAGTTGAATTTCCTTATTGAAATTTGAAACTTGAAAAGCTCTGAAAATCCTAAACTTTTTGATCGTCGACATGATGCCCAATTAGAAAATTTCATTCAGCTCTGGGAAGGTTCCCAGACATGCAAGTCTGTGTACCCAAACAGTTGTGACACATGACCTCACATACCCTGGTGGGTCTCTGACACTGCTGGCACCAGTTTATCAGCAGTTGTCACTGCCAGGACCATTTGCATTACTCATTGTGATTACCGTGTATTTTGTGCTTATTCTTTGCTCTGTGGTGCGAAGATTTTGTTGAAAATGTCAAAAAAAGCCTGCAGATACCCTTTTGGGTATCAGTGACAAGAAAAAATAGTGTACAGTAACCTTTTATTCAAAACATGGCATTGTAGGTGGAGACTGAAAATCTGCTGTTGCTGTTCTCGTTTTGTAACATATAATGCAGGTACATTCTGCTGATGCTGCTGTGACGCTTTTATTAAAAATTTTGTTTTTGTTATTAAAAATTGCCTTCAGGCAATGTGTATAAGCTGTATATAAAATATAAATGGATTTCATGTTTAAACTTGGGTCCCATCCCCAAGCTATCTCATTCCAGAATCTTCAAAATTCTGAAATCTGAGATGCTTCCAGCCCCAAGCATTTTGGATAAGGGATACTCAACCTGTAGGTGGAAATACTGTATAGAATAGTAAGTGTTATAACCACTGGAAATGTAAACAAAAATTACAATAGATTATTACCAAAGATAAGACATCACAAGCTTAACTCTCCTCATGGAGAGATGGATTAAGAAACTAGTGGCATGGCTGACCAGTAGGAAACAGTTTACATAAATAGGGAGAAGTCAGAGTGGGGACTCATTACCTGTGATGCACTACAGGGGTCAGTACTGGGAACCTTGTTGTTCGTAATCTATATAAACGATGTAGTTGAGGAAATAGACAGTGACATAAGCAAGTTTGTTGATAACTGAAATAGACTGTCAGATGATTTCTGATGACACTAGAAAGCTATAGGGTGACCTTGATAGGTTAATGTTGTGGTTTGAGAAGGGCAGATGCAGTTCAGTGCAGACAAATGTAAGGATTTAATCCTAGGAAAACAAATAACTGTGACTTTTATAAGCTAAATAATGTATATCTTAATCAAGTTGCATGCAAAAAAAATTACACATTCTAGATAGCATAAATTTGGCTTTATATAAAAACATAATTAATAGAAGTCTAAAGTTAAAATTCAACTTTAAACATCTTTGGTAAGGCTTCATTTAGATTATGCTGTTCAGTTTGATCTCCATATTACAGAATGGATGTAATTGTACTGAAATATACAGTCAACCTCTCATGAAGTTCCTTTAGATACCTGGAGCATACTTGGAGAGGGTTTCGGGGTCAACACTCTGCAGCCCAGTCTGTGACCAGCAGAATTTTGTAAAGCAACTGAAAAGTGCATCAAAATTTCTGAAGGTTAGGTTAGGTAAGGTCTGCTCAGGAAACAGGACAAGTGTTTCCTGACGCGGGTCTTAATCAGATGATGACCCGCCGTTGGAGCTTTGGTCATTGACTGAGGCCTTCCGTTGGCTTACCGGTCCACCCTTTAAAAATTATGGTCTATTATAACCATTTCTATTATTCTCTTAAAATTTGTGAAGCATGTTCTATGAATGACTTTCCATGCACTGTTCAATTTTGGATATGCAATAGGACCCCATTTCCATGGGGAATAAGTTCCAAGGACCTGCCGTGGATACCAAACAGCGGATAGTAGCAAACCCTATGTATAAGTCCTATACATGCCTATTATAAAGTTTAATTGATAAATTATGACAATAGGTAGAGAATTATCACTTTTTTCACTGATGCGAAGGACTTCATGGCTTCTCTTAGACTTTGAAGAAATGCCAGCTTCTCTACTTTTGCACTTTGGGGTCATTATTATGCAAAATTAAGAGGTATTTTGGGCCACAGTAACCGTGGATAGCTGAAACCGCAGATACCGAATCATTGGACACGTGGGTTCTACTGTACTTTTTCAGTCACATTTAAAAAAAAAACATAGTATTATATATAGAGGAGCTTTATAAAAGAGCTGACTGTATAGCTGCAGAGAAAGATGATAAAATTGATGACATGCATTGGAAACCATTGCCATGAAGATAAGCTGAAGACACTGAATTTATTCTCTCTGGAAAAACCTTATAGAATAAAGGGGAAAGTTCATTGAATCCAAAAATAAATTTACTCATTGAACTGCAGCAGTAATAGACAATTCTGGATTTAACACACTTTGTGTGTTAAATTTGGAATTCTTCTTTCTTTCAACAAATTGGCTGTTTCCCGCCAAGGCAGGGTGCCCCAAAAAGAAAAACAAAAGTTTCTTTTCAGCTTAAGTAATGTATACAGGAGAAGGGGTTACTAGCCAATTGCTCCTGGCATTTTAGTTGACTCTTACGACACGCATGGCTTACGGAGGAAGAATTCTGTTCCACTTCCCCATGGAGAAAATTTGGAATTGTCCATAAAAATAACGGACAATACTGATTTAACAAAGTTCTTTAAATTTAAAGCAGAGAAAGTCCATTAAATCTGAAATTATTTTATCCAGTTTACTGTAAAAATAATAGACAACAGAGTTGTTCAGCCACAGGTTGTCCGTTAAATCACGATCCATTACATGAAGGTTTTACTATATTGGTTTGGCAGTCAAGTTGTAGATGAATGGAATAAACTTCCAAATGGCATCGCTGAAGTGAAAACTTTGGGTTGCTTTAAATATAAGTTGGATGGGTACATGAGTGGGTATGGCTGGTTTTGAATTATAACTGCCTAGTATGGGCCAGTAGGCCTGCTGCAGTGCTCCATTCTCCTTATGTAACCTAACCATTGACAGCAAATTAATGTTTAGAGTTCATATTAAGCACATAACTAAAAAAAAGTTTTAAAAATGGTATACTTTCTGAAATTCACTCATATGTTCCCCAATCTATGCTGCTAACCCTTAATTTCTCTCTTTTACTCTGACCTCACATCTGAGATTTGTGCTTGAGGATCTTCAACAGTGACCCATCTCAGTCCAGCCATCACTCAACAAAAGGCAGCTGTCAGAACCATTACAAACTCGAACTATGGTTTTGTTTAAATCTCTAAACTTTTTAAATATGGTACAGTTTAAACTCATCTCAGGAGTCTGAACTGTAATCCCCTGCCCTACGAGTCTTCCTTGAAAACTGCAACAGAGCACACGCACACATTCATATACGCGTGAGCGCGCGCACACACACAACATGCCCCGATGGCATAGTGGCTAGCGCTCTTGCTTCACGCACGGAGGGCCCGGGTTCAATTCCCGGCGGGGCCAAAACATTTCGAAGTGTTTCGTTACACACACACATACATACAACAGGCCTAGTGTCTAATCGACATGTGCCTAGGACAAAATGGTAACTAACCACACTAGAAGCAAATACGTACAGTGGAACCTCAGTTTTCGTATGCCCTAGTTTGTATGTAAAACTATAGTTATTCTCTATAAAATGTATTTTTTGTTAATATTTTTGGGTGTCTGGAATGGAGTACAGTGGACCCCCGCTATTTGAACGGCTCGGCAGTCGAACAAATCGTCATTAGTACAAAAATTTCGATATCGTCATGCGAACAAATTATCGCGAGTCGAACGAATACGTTCGTGACCTGTCGGCCCAGGCGCTTGGGTGCCTCACAGCGCAGGCATGGAGAGCCAGTCCCGCGTTGTTTACACTCGAGAGAACAATACCCTGCACGCTTCCCCAGACATTTCACACTTAATTATAATTTTTTGGAGTTTGTTCATTAAGTGCAACTGTGAAATAAGCTACCATGGGTCCCAAGAAAGTTCCTAGTGGTACCCCTGGGCTGATAAAAGTGAGAAACACCATAGAAATGAAGAAGGAAATAATACAAAAATACGAGAGTGGTGTGCGATTGTGTGATCTTGCCAGGATATATGGCAAAAACAGGTCAACTATCGCTTCTATCCTGCTTAAGAAGGAAGAAATTAAGCAAGCTAATGTTCCAAAAGGTGTTACTGTGCGAGCCAAAAACAAACCACAAATAATCGAAGAGATTGAGAAGTTGTTGCTGGTGTGGATCAAGGATAAAGAGTTAGCGGGTGATAGTGTGTCTGAGTCAATTATTTGTGAAAAGGCAAGGAACTTGCATGCCGATCTTTTAAAGAAAATGCCTGCAACCAGTGCTGATTGTAATGGTAGTGAATTTAAAGCCAGCAAAGGCTGGTTTGAGAGATTTAAAAATCGTAGTGGCATACATAATGTGGTAAGGCATGGTGAGGCTGCCAGTTCAGACAAATATGCAGCTGAAAAATTCATAAAGGAGTTTCAGGACTACATAAAGACTGAAAAATTGAAACCTTAACAAGTGTTCAATTGTGACGAAACAGGCCTGTTTTGGAAGAAAATGCCCAACAGGACCTACATTACTCAGGAGGAAAAGGCACTGCCAGGACACAAGCCTATGAAAGACAGGCTAACTCTCATGATGTGTAGTAATGCTAGTGGGGATTTTAAATTAAAGCCTTTACTAGTGTATCACTCAGAAAATCCCAGTGTTCAAGAGACACAATGTCGTCAAAAGTAGATTGTGTGTCTTGTGGAGAGCTAGTCAGAATGCATGGGTCACAAAGCACCTTTTCAGTGACTGGATCCATGAAGTGTTTGGCCCAGTGTGAGAAAATACCTACAGGAAAAGGGTTTGGACAAAAGTGCCTCCTGTTGCTGGACAATGCTCCTTCACATCCTCAAAACATGGAAGACCTACTGTGTGAAGACTTCAAATTTATAAAACTGAAGTTCTTGCCTCCTAATACCACTCCTCTCCTCCAGCCCATGGACCAGCAGGTCATCTGTAACTTCAAAAAACTCTACACAAAAGCAGTGTTTGAAAAGTGCTTTGAAATGACCTCGGACAGTGAATTGACCCTTAGAGAGTTCTGGAAGAATCATTTCAATATCTACAGCTGCATAGGCCTTATAGGCAAGGCTTGGGAGGGAGTGACTTCAAGGACTTTGAACTCTGCTTGGAGACCATTGTGGCCAGGTTGTGTCCAACAGAGGGATTTTGAAGGGTTTGAGGCTGACCCTGACCCTCCCGACCCTGTGCCTGTTGTGGACTGTATTGTGGAATTGGGCAAGTCCATGGGGTTGGAGGTGAGTGGCGATGATGTGGAAGAGCTAGTGCAGGGCCACAGGGTAGAGCTAACAACTCAAGAGCTGCAAGAGCTGGAAATAGAAGAGCATCAGACCAGATTTGAGGCTATTGATTCATGGGAGAGGGAGGAGGAAGAGGGGCTGAAGAAGGTGCCTTCTTCAGAGATTAAGGAGATGTGTACAATGTGGAATAGATTGCAAAGTTTTGTTGAAAAATACCACCCTGAACAAGCTCAAACAAGCCATAACAGCAGCATGTTCAGTGACCAAACAATGTCCTTCTTCAGGAACATGTTGAAAAGGCGCCAGAAACAGAGGACTGTGGACAGTTATTTTGTTAAAGTGTCCAGTGACTCCCAAGCTGGTCCTAGTGGGATTAAAGACAAGAAAAGAAGTAACCCCAGATAGGGCTTTGGTACCTGAAGTCCTTCTGGAAGGGATTCCCCTTCCAAACACTAACCCCTCCCTCCCTCACTCCTCCTCCCTCTCTTCCATATGCCATCAACAATCTTCAATAATGGTAAGTAAAAAGACTTGCATTTATTTACTAATACTTTTAGTAGTACAGCACTGTAGTATTTAATGTTTTTGTCTATGTAGAAGCCTAATTTTATTAAAATATAATATTTTTTATATATTTTTGGATTTCTGGAACGGATTAATTGTATTTCCATTATTTCTTACGGGAAAAATTAAATCGCCTTTCGAACATTTCACGTTAAGAACAAGCTCCTGGAACGGATTAAATTCGAATGGCGAGGGTCCACTGTAATTGGATTTACATTATTTCTTATGGGAAATATTGCTTCCGTTTTCGTATGATTTGGTGTATTGTCAGACTTTTTTGAACAGATTAATTATGAAAACCGAGGTTCCACTGTACCTCAGTGGGAGATGGCGAGTCATACCTAACAGAAGAAGTACAAAGGAAACAAAGGGCCATACAGGATATTGCAAGAAACCCAAAATATTTCTATTCCTATGCAAAATCCAAGCTAAGAACTACCTGTAAAATTGGACCATTATTGAGAGGAGATTTGTATACTGACGATGAACAGGAAATGAGTGAAATCTTAAATGACAGCAAGGTAGAAAATGCAGAAATATTTTTCACTCCAACAGAAGGCCGCACAGACCAACTAACTGACATTAGTACAAATCCCATAGATTTCAAAAAAGAAATGGACAACATGCCCACTCACTCAGCACCTGGACTAGATTCATAGAATGCTCTGTTTATAAAGAAGTGCAAAGTACCATTAGCACGAGCCCTCAGTATTCTTTGGAGAAAGAGCTTAGATCTAGGTGAAATACCGAAAGCCTTAAAGAGTGCAGACATAGCTCCCTTGCATAAGGGAGGTAGTAGAGCACTAGTTGAAAATTACAGACCAGTAGCCCTAACTTCTCTCATCATAAAAATCTTCGAAAGAGTGATGAGACGGCAGATTACAAAGTTCATGGACCAGCACAACCAGCATGGTTTTAGAGCAAGACGCTCATGCCTGTCACAGCTGCTGAACCATTATGACAGAATTACGGAAGCATTGGAAGACGACCAAAACACAGATGTGATTTACACAGATTTTGCAAAGGCGTTTGACAAATGCGATCAGGGAGTGATAGCACACAAAATGAGGGCCATGGGCATTACTGGGAAGGTAGGCAGATGGATTTTCAGGTTCCTAACACACAACACGAAAAGCAGTAGTAAACAGGGCAAGATCCATCATCAGCGAGGTCAAAAGCTCAGTGCCCCAAGGCACTGACCTGGCACCTCTGATGTTTCTCATTCACATAGCAGACATAGATAAAAACACCCGGCACACTTTTGTATCATCATTTGCAGATGACGCTAAAATTGGCATGAAAGTCACTACGGTAGAGGACACTGAAAAATTACAGGAAGACATAAGCAGGGTGTTCCAGTGGGCAGTGGAGAACAACATGACGCTCAATGGTGATAAGTTCCAGCTGCTTAGGTATGGAAAGAATAAAGAACTCAAAAGGAACACTATATACAAAACTCAAGAGGGTCACCAAATAGAATGAAAGGAACACGTAAAGGACCTGGGAATAATTATGTCAGCTGACCTTTCTTTTAAAGACCATAACAAGACAAAGATCACATCAGCCAGGAAGATGACAGGGTGAGTATTGAGAACTTTCAAAACAAGGGAAATGATGCAGATGGCGCCACTCTTCAAATCGCTAGTGCTCCCTCACTTAGAATATTGCTCAGTGCTGACGGCCCTGTTCAAAGCAGGAGAAATATCAGAGCTGGAACAAATACAGAGATTGTTTACGGTTCACAATGAGCCAGTAAAACATCTAAATTATTGGGAATGCCTTCAAGTCTTGAACATTACTCATTGGAGCAGAGGAGAGAGAGATACATAATATATAAGTACCTGGAAAGTACTCGAGGGCCTGGTTCCAAATCTGCACACTGCCATAACAACATACTGGAGTGAGAGATATGGAAGGAAGTGTAAAATAAACCCAGTGAGGACAGGGGTGCAGTGGGGACAATAAGGGAACATTGTATCAACATTCGGGGTCCCAGACTATTCAACATCTTACCAGAAGATATCCGAAACATGGCTGGGACAAGTGTAGAAACCTTCAAGAGGAAACTGGACAAGTATCTTCACTAGGTGCCAGATCAACCAGGCTATGATGGATATGTGGGGCAGCAGACCTTCAGCAGCAACAGCCTGGTTGACAAGGCAAGCACCAGACGAGCCTGGCTCATGGCCGGGCTCAGAGAGTAGAGAAACTCTCGAAACTCTTCAAAGGTATAAAGGTAAAGGTATCTGAATATAAAATTCAATATTATGATTCTGTCTTTCATCAGTATTTGACTAGATCAGGCTATAGCTCTTGGGCCCTGCCACTTTACCAGTAATTGATCAGTGTGATGCATCACCATTTCCATGGATTTTTTTTTTTTTGTACTTGCAGAGTAAAAAGAGAATAAGAATAAAAGCTAGAGTAAGAGGGAGGGGAAACCCATCACAGAAATACACTTGTACTCTATGTTGATGGAATATTGTTGTGCACAGTAACCCCTTTCAAGGCAAGCAATATTGTGGACCTGGAGAGTGTACCGAGAAATTTCAGTACCTATATAATTGGGTATGGTTAGTCAGTTGTGGCTCAGTTGGGAGTGCACTCAGCTCACATATTGAGTGTCTGTGATTTGATCCCCGGCACAGGTGGAAGTGTTGGGCATGTTTCCTTACACCTGCTGCTCCTGTGACCTGGAGAAAAATACTAAATATTTGAAGAAATGAGGAATGAGCATTTTTTTTCTACAGAATAGCAGTAAGTAGGTACCTGGTTGTTAACTGACTGTTGGGAGTTGCTTCCAGGGGGTGGTAGTATATCTTAGATAGTGCTGGACTTTGAAATGCACTGAGGTAGGATAGCTTCTCTTAGCCTGTACAAGAATGAGAGGCTTGGTATTTGCACCCCAATGATAAGAAGTGCATTATTTATTATTATAATCATAACTAAGTGCTAAACTCACAAGGATCATACAGCACTGCAAAAAGAAGTGCAATAAATACACAAAGGGAAACTCACTAAGAATAAAAGTTATAAGACTTTTCATCATTTGCCCTTCAAATGCTTGCAGACTCAAACTGTCTGCAAGCGGGAACTTGTCAAGTTCTTCTTAACAGTTCTTGATTAGTTAGGCTGTGCATACATTGTACCGCATGCAATGAGACCTAACAGCCTGATTGATAAGGCCATCAGGGGTGATGATCTCCAGTTCTATCAACAGGTAAACTTTAGGAGAAGATATAGCACATAGAATTTTTAAAATAAAAATAATTTATTACCTCATATTTCCTTCAGATTAATCTTCTGTATAAATTACTGTATCGTAATTAAATTAAGAAGCGGAATAAAATAATCTTACATTTTTCTAGATTGTACCATTCCCTAAGAATTAAAGGATTGCATTAATTAAAACTTAATATAATAATAATGTCATTTATTTAAACAGATGTGACAGATGATGAAGATAGTGACCGAGGTAACCAGATGAGTTATAAGGAGCGTCGACGTGAAGCACACACTCAGGCTGAGCAGAAGCGTCGTAATGCCATCAACAAAGGCTATGATTCCTTGCAAGATCTTGTTCCCACATGTCAAAATACTGAGCAGGGGCAGTGCTACAAAATGTCTAAAGCCACAGTTCTCCAGAAAAGCATTGACTATATTCAGGTTAGTGAGTATTTACCTCTTCTGACTTTCCACATGACTACCCATTATGGTTGTCTATCTCACTGCATACAAGGTGTATGTACTGACCATCCTGGTTAGTACAGCAATATCTTGCACAGTACGGTTAATGTGTGTCCAAAAAATAAAAATACTGTACTGAGAGAGCATATCAATTTGTAGTGAAAGGAAGATGGGGTAGGGGTTGTCCAAGGAAAGGTTGAATGGAGGGGGTAAAGGAGGTTTTGTGTGCGAGGGGCTTGGACTTCCAGCAAGTGTGTGTGAGCATGTTAGATAGGAGTGAATGGAGATGAATGGTTTTTGGAACCTGACGAGCTGTTGGAGTGTGAGCAGGGTAATATTTTGTGAAGGGATTCAGGGAAACCAGTTAGCCGGACTTGAGTCCTGGAAATGGGAAGTACAATTCCTGCACTTTACAGGAGGGGTTTAGGATATTGGCAGTTTGGAGAGACGTCTAAGCTGTCATATCTGAGCGCCTCTGCAAAGACAGTGATTATGTATTAGTGATGGTGAAAGTTTTTTCTCACTTTTTGGGTTTTTTCTTTCTTTTTGGGTCACCCTGCCTCAGTGGGAAACAGCCGACGTTAAAAAAAAAAAAACTGTTATCCTACCTCATCTTGTTACTAGCTGTTATGCTACCTCACCTCATTTACATGCTAAGAGCTATCCTAGTTCAGCTCATTTACAGGCTAAAGCTGTTATCCTATCACAACTCATTTACTGTCTAAGGGTTTTTAGGCTACCTTGGCTCATTTCAAAGTATAGTCCTATCCCCAGAATGTGATTCAACAGTCAGCTAACACCTGGATACCTATATACTGATGGTGAAGGAGGCCCTTCGTTGTGAGCCAAAGACTCTACCACTGAGCCTTAAGTCACCTTATTAAAATTTGGATACTTACCTGTATTAAATGTTTGATTAAATTCAGTCCCAGAACTTTAGTTGTTTTTGGAATAATGTGAAAATGGTTGCAATTACAGTAATATTTGTCTTGCTTCAATATAATACAGGAAACCTTCAATTAAATGAACTTCATGAAGGTATATAGGACAATTCAGTGGGAACTGGAGTGAACAAAGACTGTCAGGTGCAGAATTACCCATTATTGTTATGCTCATGACAAAAAATCTCATCTTCATCCACCAGTCACCCACTACCCCCTATTAGTCATTTAATTTAACACGTTGGCTGTTTCCCACCGAGGCAGGGTGACCCAAAAAGAAAAAAAAAAAACTCATCATTCAACACTTTCATACATAATCACTGTCTTTGCAGAGGTGCTCAGATACAACTGTTTAGATGTCACTCCAAACAGCCAAGGGTTTACTGTACTAAATTTAAAATCTATATAGGTCTCCTTATTACCTATAATATGTTTTCTTCAGTTTCTGAAGAAGGAAAAGAGCAAGCAAGAGGAGGAGGTGGCTGCCTTACAGAAGGAAGTTGTGGCCCTTACCATCATGAAACTGAATTATGAACAAATTGTATCTGCTCATCAAAGTCAACCTGGCCAGCTAAGCAAGCAGATTTCTGATGATGTTAAATTTCAAGTGGTACGTTGAATGTGGCATTTTATTGTCAGTAAGACAATCAAGCTCAACTTCAAACCATTAATATCATAAAACCTTTAGGGGTTAATGCAGATGAAGGGCTCTTGATCAAGAGAATTAATGATAGCCTCCATTTCCTTGGATCAAAATCTGATTGCCTCCCATTACTTATGCATGTATGACTGCTACAGGTGTAGCACTTCCCCATGAGTGTAATAATAATTTAGACATCCTTATCTCAGTCTAAACTTATTACTGTACTTAAAACATTTAAATCAGTATTTTTTTAACCCTTTGACTGTCGCGACCCCAAATCCTGAGGTGTCTCCTGGTGTCGCAAAATTTTTGAAAAAAAAAAAAATCTTATGAAATGATAGAGAATCTTTTCTCGACGGTAATGACACGAAAAGTACGAAATTTGATGGAAAACGTACGGAATTACGCTCTCGCGAAGTTAGTAATCTCTGTGATATATACGCATCGGCGATTTCGCCGACTTTGAGCCCTATTTTCGGTCAATTCCATTGTTCCAGTCGACCAAACTCATAGCTATTTCTTTAGAACTCCATTTGTTCTATCGATTGAGTACAAAAAACTGCCAAAAAACCGATTGCAACTACCCAATAAAGTGGTCAGAAATTGGAAATTTGGCCAATTTAATGCAAAATAAAAAAGATGTCAATTTCAAAATAGGGTCCAGAATAAACAATGCAGACATTCCTGTCACTAAAATAAGATTTTCTCTGTTCATTAGTCACATCTTTAGGTCCCTCTTATATTACTCTTGCTTTCTATTTTGATTTTTTATTCACACAAAAAATAAAAGATTTACTGTCATACAGACTACTGCATTATTGTAAAAATGGTATAAATAATATCAGTGCACTTGTGAAAGAATATTAGACTCACCAGTTGATGTGTATCGGACACATGGCATGATGTGATTTGTTTACTCTTGAACATTGGCAAAAATCGAACATTTCCGCTACTTTGAGCTCAATTTCAAGGCCGTTTTCATCATGAAACTAATCAAAATCATCTCTATTTCTGTAATATGTTTTCCATTCTATCATACGAGACCACGAAAAAGAGAATACAACCATAAATACTATACAAAAATACACCTCAAAGTCGGCGTTTTAATCCAAAAACACGGTCAGTTTTTTTTTCTCATGCACTGCGTGCTGCAGGATTTTTTTTATACAGCACACACTGACCACACAGATCCATTCTCTCACATCTGGGCCTACCAGCTTTCTCCCACTTGATTTGAAGCCGCTAGAATTTTTTAGTATATATACGTCAGAAACAGTAGCTCGTAAGATGTATATATACGACCAAAACAGTCAAAGGGTTAAATTAAAATGTCCCCTTATTATTTCACCATGCTTTTATATAACAATGATTTTACCTGTTTAGTTAAATCATGAACATTTTTTTTCAGTTTCGTGCAGTAATGGATTCACTCTACCAATCTTTTGAACATTGTATAGCGACCAACAATTTTGCCGAGATATCTGGATCTGTTATTTCATGGGTGGAAGAACACTGTAAACCACAGGTTAGTACACTAATATCTAAATAAATCCGTTTTTGGGTCACCCTGCCTCAGTGGGAGACGGGCAACGTGTGGAAAAAAATTGCATAATTATGTTTAACCCTTTGGGGGTTGACAGGCCTTCTCGGAAACACGTTCTCAGGGTCTAAATTTTTTTGGAAAAAAAAAATAATATTTTTTTCTTATGAAATGATAGAGAGTCTTTTTCTGATCATAACGACACCAAAAGTTTGAAATTTGAATGAAAACTTACGGAATTATGCTCTTTCGAAGTTATTGGTCTCGAAGATGTTTACGCATCGGCGATTTCACCCACTTTGAGCCCTAATTTTGGCCAATTCCAATGTTCCAGTCAACTAAAATCATAGCTATTTCGCTAGAACTCCATTTGTTCTATCGATTGAGTACAAGAAACCGCCTATTTACCAATTTCAACTATTCAAAATAGTGGTCAGAAAATGACAATTGGGCCAATTTCACACAAATTTCAAATGATGCCAATTTCAAAATAGGGTCCAGAATAAACAAGGCAGACAGTCCTGGCACTAAAATAACATCTCTGTTCATTAGTTACATCTCCAGGTCCCTCTTACATTACTTTTGGTTTCCATTTTGAATTTTTATTCTCACAAAAAAATAGAAGATTTACTGTTATGTATACAACTGCATCATTGTAAAAATGGTATAAATAATATCAGCACACTTGTGCAAGAATATTAGACTCGCCAGTTGATGTCTATTGGACGCATGGTGTGATTTGTTTACTCTTGAACATCGGCGAAAATCGAACATTTTCGCTACTTTGAGCTCAATTTCAAGGTACTTGTCATTGTCAAACCAATCAAAATCATCTCTATTTCTAATATATCTTCCATTCTATCACAAGAGACCAAGAAAACGAGAATACATCAATAAATACCATACGAAAATAGACTGCAAAGTCGCTGTTTTAAACGAAAAAATGGTCAGTTTTTTTTTTCATTATGCAGTGTGTGGTGCAGGATTTTTTTTTATACTGCGCACTGACCACATAGACCCATTATTATTATTATAATCAAATAGAAGCGCTAAACCACAGGGGTTATGTAAACATAGACCCATATAATCATATGTAGGGCTACCAGCCTTTTCCCACTTAATTTGAGGCCGTTAGAATTTACGCGTACTAGTACGTCACCAACCCCTGCTCGTAAAACGTACTAGTACGGCACCGACCCCGAAAGGGTTAAGCTTAGGAACTTATTATATCAATGAAGTTAACAAGTTCAGGATAGTAAATGTTTTTGCTACAAATAATGGACTGCATTAGATGGTAAACCATTTAATAATGCTTTCAAAATAGCTTTATGGTGACTGAGGAGCTTGTGGGAAAAATAAGGTTGTTCCCGAGACCTCCAAATTTGCCTTTTTATGATGTACAAAATGCAGTTTATCTCGCCTTACAGTCTAGGTGTTGCTGGTTGCCATGGCAGTGTTGTGGCAATACTGGGCTGAGGTGGATGGCTCTTGTATTGATATCAATGTAAAGTTTCCAGTTGTACTAGAGTACTTTACAGAATATTTATTGCATCTTTGGTCTGTTGTACCCTGAAGTATTGACCTCTAACTTTCTCTTCACTAGGTCACAATCTGCAGTACTCATTGCACAAGCTCTATTCTTCACAGTCTGATTGTATAGATGGTGGATTCTCTTAAAAGTGTAGATAGTTTGCATCACATTTGATGGCACCTCCAGCATCACTAGTATTCCTCTTCAGTATCATGATTAATAACAGATATGAAATGAGGTGATAAGAAGCTCCAATATCTTTTGATGAGCTCACTAAATGATGCTCCCAAAATATAACTATAGGCTGCATGAGTGAGGAGGAACAGTTTCTTCCAAACACTCAACCCTTAAGCCCAACTTGGGCCAAAGATAAAAAAAAAAAGTCCACGACAAAGGTAATTTTTTTTAAATTTTTTAAGAAAATCACTTTCTACTGCCACTATATAAGAGGGTTTACTGTATATACATAGTCTTTTGAGAAATCTTGGCTGTTATTATTATAATCAAATAGAAGCGCTAAACCACAGGGGGGCTGTTCATTTTAAAACTACACAGAATGGCATCTTCACGAAACAAGTGCTAGATCGTCCAAGTTGTAATGACTGGGTATGTCTGTAAACCACTGGCAGCAACATCTTGGCCTCAGGCCTTGATTAACCCCTGTGGTTTGGCGCTTCTATTTGATTATAATAATAATCAGGCCTTGATTTAAAGAGTAGGACTCTTGAAACCAGCCAGATATTAGACATACAATATATATAATACAACCTGTGGTAAATATAAATGGGGAGACGGTGAATAGTGAGAATGAACTATCCAAGAATTAGAAAAAATAAAAATTGTAAAGGATTAAAATAAGAAATATTAACTACAAGCCAGTGTTTCCATTGGCATCATAACTATGCAACCAGATAACAGGAAAGCACAACAAATTACTTTGAACTTCAGTCTACAATAACTTCATTTGTTGGTTTTTAATGCTAAAGTATCAACCAGAATAACCCCTCAAGGGAGGTTCCTTAATGCCATTCTTGTAGCACTTATCCATATTGCATCTATGCCTGTGTCACCATTTGTGGTCGTTTCAGACTCCCTTAGTGCTTTACAGGCTATCCGAAAATTTGATACACCTCACCCCCTAGTTCTTCATATCCAACTTTGGTTACGCCGTATCTCTAGCAACAGTACATGACCTTCCAGTTTCATATAGAGGTGTTCCATTCACTGACTATTTTGCCGTCATTGCTACCCACCTTCGCACCCATTGGCAACAACATTGGTCTGATCTGCTACATAAACTTCATTGTATTAAACCGAATATAGGTTTCTGGCCTTCTTGTCATCAGTGTATAGGTTGGGAGACTACTCTCTCCTGTCTTTGCATCGGCCACACTCATCTTACTCACGGGTATCTCATGGAAAGGCTCTCTGTGAGAATTGTCAGGTTCCAGTATCTGTTAGCCACATTCTGTTGAACTGCCCACTATCAATGAGCATGCAGAATTTACCTCCATCGTCATCTTCACTCTGCTGCCCTTTCTGTACCTTCCCTTCTTGCTGATGGATCCTCCTCTAATTCAGACTCTCTCATTGACAGTAACTGGTTTACTACACAAACTGAAGATGATGCCTCTAGTGCTCCCCTCAGTCCCTTCTACCTCAATCTCTTGCTACCATCTATCCCTGCACTATCTACTGCCCCGCTGCACTCCATAACCTAATAACCATCCCTCTCCCTCTTACTACCCAATATCCCTGCATCCTGCCCTGCCCTGCTGCACTGTATGACCCTTGTGGTTTAGCGCTTCTTTTGCTTATAATAATAATACTCACACTAGCTACTTTCATCACCACCCCTCAACTTGTCTGCCTGTGTTCATGTCAGCTATTAGTGAGCACCAGTACATATTACATTACACATCAGGAATTATGATTGAATTTTGTTTTTTCAGGGTCATTGTGGCGGTTTGTGCATGTAGACAGGAGGGAAAGGATGGAGTATATTATTATTATTATAATCAAATAGAAGCGCTAAACCACAGGGGTTATACAGCTGGATGGAGTATAAATGTGGAGTACAAGGTAAAATGGGTAGGGGACCATCTCAAGAATGATTGGAGGGTAAGGGGCAGTAAGTGCATTTTATGGGCTTCAGCAGCCAGCAGGCTTGCGAGTGTGTTAGGAATGACTCACGATAAGTGATTAGTGAATGTGCTGTTGGAGTGTGAGCAAGTCAACATTTAGACTCTGGAAAACAGATTAGCTGGACTAGGGTTCTGAAGGTAAGTGCTTGTGGTCAACACTTCTCGCAAGACACTATGATGATGATGAATGGGTTATTTTGAGCGATGGCTGTTGTTAAACTATCTACCCCCATACAAATGTCAAGTACAGGATTGAAGAGGATCAATACAGCAGCAGTAATTATTGTTAGGTCACACGACTCTGCTAAACTTATCAATATAACATCAGTAATAAATGTTTTGGATAAGTTTAATGATTCACTTACAACTTTACTTGCAGATTTTGCGTGAAATCATGTGTGGAGTTCTACAACAGCTGGGTAATCAGGATACATCATACCTAGCATAAGTCGTTGCACTCAAATACCACTGCCATTGGTACAGTGCATAAAATGGGATAAAAAAAAAAGTACACTTCTCAAAATGTTATAATGTTGCAGCCTTTCGACTTAACAATACCCTAGCTGTATTACAAAAAATTCCATTGTGTGCCTTGTTAATGAAGGGCTTTTGATCCAAGGAATTGAAGCTAATTTTCCCTTCATTGAATCTATCTTTATTACCCCCCCATTCAACATTGCTGGCTATTTCCCACAAATGTAATACCCATTATGAAAACATGGGGAAAGGTTCAGACCATGTATACTATCTTAGGTCTTTATACCAATACCTGCTGTATGACCCCTGTGGTTTAGCACTTCTATTTGATTATCATAATAATATACCAATACCTCTTCAAGGAAAGGCTTCTCACGTTTATGGATGTTGCTTATGCTGAGAGGGATCAGATTTTATGATAAAATTATTTTAATTCAGGAGATATAAGTTTTGTATAACTAGATTGACTTTATGCAATAGGTAATGATACTGTATTTGTACAGTATTGATACAAATTACTTATAAGGTTTATACATCCAATGCTGACCTGAAGAAATAGAAATAAAAACAAGAAAAGCCTTTATTTACCATATCTATCCAAGATAGCAACTCCCCCCTCATCCCAGAAACTGATCACAATGCAGTGGTGGTTTGTGCCTAGGGACAAGAGCTGTCTTTTCTGGGAGGGGTACCACTGCCCATAGGTGCTTGCATGACTAAGAGCCCAGCATATCTTTTGGCATGAAATGAGAAACATCCCCACCATTATCAAATTTGCTCATACTCTTTAATTACATCCCAAGCCTCACTTGCCCTCCATTTTTAATTCATCACAGTTTTACGCTATTTCTCTGCTAAAATATAATCAAGACTGGAAAGGAGTAAGGTAGGGAAAAGCCTTGACCATTCTCAGGAAAGTCAAATAAAACATTTCCATTACTTAGAGTCCTGTATCAAGCTACTTCTAGTCCTGAACCCATCCAAATTCTTATTTCTGATGCCAAGAAACGGCCACTAAAACCATGAAAAGTACCCTAGAAAACACCTCAAAGTTGCTCTTAACCAATCAAGATCAGAGGTTTGTTTTCCCCAATGCATCATGTGGGACAGGATTTTCTTTTTTAATACCATGCACACTCACTGCAAATACCCATTCTTTCCATGTCTAAGCCAAAATTTACCACTTTCAGCACATTTGAGGGAGCTATGCTTAAAATTTAGTAATATGTGGGTGGCAGTCATTAACAGCTTTACATACGAGTGAAGTTTACCCCATTTACTCTTCCCCATTGAAAATCCTCCCAGCCTCTTTTTGGCTAGGGGATCATTTCTCATATATTAACACCCCTCTGAAGGAGGGGTGTTAATGCTGCAGTTTTATAACTGTAGTGTAAAGCACCCCTCTAGCAAGACAGTGATGGAGTGAATGATGAAAGTTTCAAAGTTTCAGTGTCTAATACTATGTACACTAAAGTTTCTTAGACATGTTGCAAGATATTTGAGCATAGCCAGACATACCCCAACATGGAATATAAATGGTACATACAATTTTATCTTTGATTGGTCTTGTTTTCTAACACAATGTAGAAGGAAATTAAATATTAAAATAGTTTCAAGGTGTAATTCTCTTGAAACTTGAAAGCAAGTTACATTGTTTTACTTTGTATTAAATCTACATAATTTACTTTTTTGTACCCATTCCAAGTACCACCCACCCCCCTCGAGACCATTGCAAAAAATAATTTATGCCATGTACACAAACCTAAATTAAAACAAACTTGCATAGATTAGTCACCAGGAAGTGCTAGTCTATAGTGCTTGGGTGATGGAAGATCAGGTTGGATCCAAGGGAAGGAATAGCTCCTATTCCTTTCACCACAAGCCCTTCACCAGCATGAACATCTCCTCTGAAGGGGAACACAGAACTCAAGACCCTACAGGAACATTTCCAAGTCTATTAAACTTTATTCACATGAAAATGAAAGTAGGAAACAATTAACACAGAAATTTAGTTAGCTGTACCCTTTTATTTGGGTACACCAGGACATATTTGACTACAAATCGTATATAGTAACAATGACTATTGATAATGGTAATCAAGAGGGAATAGTTATAAAGCAAAGAAACAAACTCCTCACAAACAAGATGCCAATGGACTGGCATAAAACTAAACACTAAAATGGAAGGAGCAAACATGGCGTGGCTTTCATAGGGCATCACAACAACATTTGTAAGGAGCTTGCCAGTTACCTTTATTTTCATTAAAAACTGATCTTCAATACATCATCTACTCTGTATAAGCACCAACTACAGCAATAAAAACACAGAGAAACACTTTTATAAAATCAAATTTCACTCCAGTTTGAGGTGCATATCAAGTGTAAGATAATGATGCACAGAGCCTGTAATGAGGATCGTAAACAAATAAACCCACAGCTCATTCAATATAAAGACACTGATGTAAGGACAAGTTCCTACAAGAGGCATTTTTTCCCCATAAGAATCCCAAGTGGTAAGTGAGCAGTTTTTTACACTTGAAGTTATAATAAGAGTAATAGCACACATGCTAACACAATTGCCCTAGAGGTAAGTTATCATTCATACACACACAAACAAGGCTACCCCAGTTTTTATTCATTTCTCAGCCACTACAAATGTTGCAGTAATAATTAATTTAATACGCTTGGTACAAAAGGCATTAAAGCCCATCTATATGTTAAGTCCAAGTGCATAATAACATGGGATCAATGAATCCTTGGCTCACATGTCACTTACATTAAGGCATCACTTCAACTGGGCCAACAGACTTGTTGAAGGCTGCGTCAAGTTCACAAACTTTTTACCAGCCTGAGCATGGCTTCATTTCCAAGATTTGCCCAGGTTGTAAGTGAAGAGATGGCGGCGTGGTCGAGAATAGTAAGGCCATCTGTTGACCCAGGACAGCGATGTCCAGATCAAAGATATGCACAGCAAGTGCCCATGAGGGTCAGAAGTGGGCGTCAAATTTGTCACACGAGTAAAGTTTTTTCCCCCGCCTTTTCAAGTTAACTTGAACAAGTACACTTCATGGAGTGGATCTGCCCTTCAAGGAACGCCACATTTATTTTTTTTCAAGGACGCAGTTTGAGTTTTGCCCAACAAGACCTTGTGCCAAGGCATCCGTTAGGTAAGTTTTCCCTACATACTAGACGACATGATGAGATGATGCTGAATGAAAAATGATGTTTGATGAATGGGCTGCAGGTGATATACGCGAGTGATTAACATGAAATTAATGAAATGAACGAATGACGGTGGTGACATGATGAGGTAATGCTAGACACAAGTGGCGGGACCTCCAGCAACAACAGTTTCTACAGCCCCCCACGCAGACACAAATACACAACACAGCAGAGCCAACCAACACAACTCAAAATTCCAGCATGATCACTGCCAAAACAGTACAATAACCCCAGTATACAAATATTACTATTTCCAAATATATTCATAGATGAAAATGTTAAAAAATCTAAACTTTTTTTAAATCTTGACCAGAAATAGTTTATCATTCACATCTTACAACCCTTTTTTTTTTTCTCTCCCTTCTTCCTTCATGGTTTGCGACCTAAGCTGGGGTGAGGTGGGGCTCAACTGTTGGCTTTCTAACGATGTCTTCATATCTTTTGGATCTTTTCGCCCTTGATAACTGGGTTGTTCCGCCTTATCTCTTCTGCTCCATGTTCACGATAATCGAATGTGCAGCGGTGTTCATTGCTATAGCGATGCACTGAACAGAAAAGACCTTCACACCTGCATGTAAACCCTGAAAGACAATTTCAATTAGTGCCATAAAGACATATATATTGTATAAAATGTGTACATCTACTATTTCCCCCTCTAAGGAAATGTAATTCAATAGGAGACACATTCACCCTTATTTACTGTCTTTCCAGAAGTGCATCAACATCATAATTCAATTTATCCACCAAACTACAGCATCCCCACTCATTTTAGCATGCAGGTATCACAGAATTCTGGTTTGGCTTATCAGTTTTCCCATAATTCCTGTGAAGGAATTATGGGAAAACATCTTCAACACACCCAGAGAAGATACTGCCGAGAAAAGATACATGGTCCTCCCCACCAACTCCATTGCCAACACGTTTCCAACATTTTTTCCAATACCTCATTCCGAGTATCTACCTCCACATCCACCACCATCAAGGACATTACCAGTAACAGACAGGACAAGCTTCAATCCACTGCAGGGGTATACACAATTCCTTGTAATGACTGCAGCAAATTATACGTCGGCGAAACATCCAGAGACCTCCAAACACGCATTTCAGAACACCAGTACACAGGCAGATCTGACGACTCAAGAAATGGCTGTGTTCAACACCGAAATTTACACAACCAACTACAGAAACGCAAGACTCATCGCCAGAGAAGACAACACTCAATACCGAAGAATCCTGGAATCATCACTTATCTGTATATCCAACAACTTCAACCAGAACAACGGCTTCTACAACATAGCTGAACCTATTGCCAAGAAACTTCAACGCTATCCCACATAGAACTCAAGAATGGAACACTATAGGTCCTTTAAGTCACACAAGGTTTTAAACTATCACACTATGAAGACTGTCACATGCAGCATTCTCCACCTGACCCAGCATTCTCCAGCTGACTAAATCTTATAAATACTCATGTTACTCTTTTTCCAGGTAGATCTGTGACTCGATAAAGCCCACTGCGTGGGCGAAACGTTGTCAATAAAGGATCACATTATACTGCTTGTGTGTTTATTTTTCCATTGTGTTGGTATTTTATACCATTTATTTCCTTCACAGTAGCTCACTCGCTCACTCCTTTTTGAATGTAACAAAATTCTCCCCTAACTTTGATCTAACACTTTAAAAGTGCCTGCTGGATGCTCAAGTCACTACTCCATAAAACATCATTTGCTCCCTCTAACTCTTCCTAGGAGGTTCCCTACACCTTTGTCAAACTATCCTGCTTCATCCTTTGTGAAGGACTTTCAATCAATTGTTCCTCCAACATTTTCAGAATTACACATTTCATACACCTAATTTCTCCAATTGCTACACAATATCTGCACCACAGGTACCAAACACCATCTCTACCACCTAAGCCTCCTGTAGCTGCAGCATTCAAAGACCATTCCTCATATATACAGGGTGTTAGCACCACTATACATTATACTTTTTATATCCATTAATAAAGTACTGCACCAACTCCAGATTCTTCAACATTATCAGACTTTTTGCCTGCCTCCTCTAAGCTATGATTCACCTTTCATCATCCATCTGCCCACTCATTACTTGTGCATTCATTCTATACTTTCTCCCCTCTCCACTCTGACATTCATACATTCATTCATTGGCTGGACATTTTACTGGTACTTTGTTCACCTTTGTTTCTTGCATTCTTTTCAACTTTTAGACATCCTCTAACATTCCTCCACCAACCTTGAACTTCTTTCAAATCTCCTGAAAGCAGCCATCAATTAATAGCAACTGACAGCTCTCACTTCATATAAGATTCATTACCCGTTAAGCTCTGATCTCTCCCTAATGCTAGAGCAGTCTTTAGCAACCACCACTTATTAAACAGGTATATTATACCACCATGGTTAAATCATACATCCCTGATTAATCATGTCCTAATTTTACTTTAAAAACTTCTACAAAATCCAACAGACTTATTAAGCTTTTAACTTATTCCATAAACCTGCAACTGCTACATTTCCATAACCACCCCTTATTCTTTACAAAACTGCAACAAGTTCCTTATCTAAATATAACAATGCTTTAATGCAAAAGCTTTGTTCATGCATCACTTTCCTCTGCAATTCTACTGTCTTTTCCCTAATTTTTAGAATTATACAGTACCAGTATACAACAGATTCCCTTCCAATTCACCTTATACAAAGGAACTGCAAGTGCTCTTCCAGTCCTTAGGCATGCACCTTCCCTTCTACAAGAATGTCAGAACCAATAAAATTACCAATCCAAAACTATATCCCTACCTGTTTGTAGCATCTGTTAATTGCATCTATCACCAGTACACTCCTTAGTCAACTTGCCTATTGCTGCAACCACTTCCTCCACACTTAAGCTTTCTCCACCCCACACATAAAAATCTTAAGTGCATGTAGGGATCCCTCAGCATTAATGGAGGGTTGTAGAGCTAGTAATTCAGTAGTTGCTGCATCATTGCTACTGAAGATGGGTACACTATTTGTTGCCTAAATACTAATGATGAACATAGAACCTGTATGGCATCAGTTGCCTAAACATTAAGTTGGTGTCATCAAGTGTTCAGTCACTAAATTGGTCTTCTGATAAACCTGCATTAGGAGATATTTCTCTCGGGCAAAATACCACCATGAAATTTTAACCTTTTCCAATGTTTATCAACTCCAAATATAGGCTACAAACTGGAGATGCAATAAATCTTTAGACATACTGTTCATCCTTGACCACCACCAAGTTAAAGCTGAAAAGTCAGATCAGGCAAGGGGTAAGAAACAGCCAACATGAAAAAGCCAAGAGCAAGCCAGGTCACAAGTGTTCTGAAGATTAGAGCATTTGATTATGTTCTCCACTTCTCTCTCTGTGGTTAGTGAAGATTCTACATCTTCCCAACAACTCCATCTAATGATGGATAAAGACAAATGCAGTTTAATATGATGCTTTACTTTACTGACATTATTCCACCCAAACAGTGGGCTTTTATCAATTCACAAAAGGATGTCATTATGTATAGAACTGCATTGTCTCAGTATTTAATACCATTTCTCACCAACTAAAATTAACTGCTTATTTTTCTAACTGCTTATTTTTATAATTAACTGCTTATTTTTCTAACTGCTCCATATTCTCAGTGAAATTTGCTGATAGACTTTCCATCCTTAATCCTTCCCTCTCCAATAGTATGGCTTTTATACATTATAAAAATTCCTCAAACATTAACTTTATGGCCCTTAACTCTTCCCCCCCCCCTCTCCTTTTTTTTTTTATACATTAACCATTTTTCACAATGGCAGAAAGAACAAAATAGCAATACATTAACATGTTAGTCTATATGAATTCATTTGTACAACTGTTCAGTATTTATTATGCTTCTTTGAATATATGACCCACCTAATTAAAGAGCTAAACATCAGTTACAAGTTGTGTATTTCTGGGTTGGAAGACTACTATGCATTGACAGATGAAGGCTAAGCTTTCTTAAATAAATATTTTAAACCAGGACTTTCTACAACTGAAATTTGTAGAAATAAATGTAATTTTTGCAAATTGCTAAAACCAAAATCATTATGGTGAATCATCAGGTAGTACTGAACATGGCACTAATGGGTTGCTAGCATGGAACAATAACTACAGTGCATTAATACTACCAAGGCAATAAAATTAGCAATATACAGTGGTACCGAGTTTCGGCCATAATTTGTTCCAGAAGGCTGTTCGAGTGCCGTTACCGAACAAATTTGTTCCCATAAGGAATAATGGTAATTAGATTAGTCAGTTTTAGACCCCCAAAAATACACTTACAAAAGCACTTACAATAATACACTGACATAATTGTTTGAGTTGGGAGCTGTACAAAACTCTGGGTACCACTGTAATGAATTTATTAGTAAAACCAACTTAGTAGTTTACCAGAATAACAACCATTTTCTTTTTTTTTATCATTACCTGTGAGTCCAACCTTCTTCTTACACATCTGGCACTTGTTCTTCTTTTTCTTGGCTCCATCTTTGTCCGGGCTGCCACCATCAAGGTCTGCATCCACACTGTCTGTGCCAGATGCTCCCGCATCCTCTGAGGATTCCCGCTTTTCTGAAGACCCTGGGATGCCTGCCACCTACATTCCAAAGAAAAATAAAAGATTATTAATTAGACAATAAATTTAAAAGGCAAGCTTATCTTGTGTGTCAGTCTAAATTGAATATGTACTAAAATACTATCCAAAAATACTATTTGATGCAAGTATCTGTAGGCAGTGCAGATTTTAGATTGGTTAGAAAATTCTCATTTCACATTAGCTCTTAAGTTTTGCTAACAGTTTTGTAGTACAGTAATACCAAATGTAGTACATTAACTCATGATTTCTCAATACTTCCAACTAGTCTTATTAAAAAAAATCTACATGTCCCTGTAGATAAACGGGTAATCACCAATGAATCCACAATACATTATGATAGAAACATTTTGTAACATGTTAACTAGCAACACTTCATAGTAAACAATCTAATTTTACAGGTCAGTCTGCACTATTTGAGAATAGCTAATAATGAAAATTCAAAAGAAATTAGCATAGTGTAATAAAGGGTATATGTATTATATATAATTTTAGTCCTTATCAATGAAGGGTTCAACATAACAAAAACTAATTGTTCCATATTACTTTTCAAATTTCCTAAACCCAATTAACCTCTACATTTACAAGAAATCATCCATTAATGTAAGTACTGTACATGTACAGTATTATCATGACTTGTGTGATGTTACAATTTCATATATTTCTTTAAATGTCTTCACAAACAAACCATTTTGAAAAATATGTGCAAAATCAGGTATGAGCAACATTGTGCCTCCTAAACCCACCTGTGTGAGTGTGGGCACAGTAGGCTGGCCTGTGGTTGTAGCGACGGTTGCAGCCTGGTGAAGGGTAGATGTAGGGAGTGACGGAGAGGCTGAAGTGGGGGCCACGGAGGTTGTGGGTGACGTCACTGTGGAAGGTGGTTGCTGTTTCTTTTTTAGGGCATCCTTATAACACTTCGAGCAGAGCCCGTCTGTGTTAGGGGAGCCAAAAAACCCACAACCCATACGACAATGGATGGGCCCAGCCTCAAGCTGATTGCTCTCACGCTCCATCCTCCGGTCAATCTGTCGGGTTACACCCTGGTTATTTAAACTTATTCTTTGGTAAATTCTACAAGCTCTTCTCAGTGAAGAAATATATACAATTGTAACTTTCACAATTTTTTCTCAAGATTTAAATTAAGATGAAACTCTTCAGTCTACTACATCATTTGCAACTACAGACCCATTAAATTCAGATATTTACTCAGTGGCATTCTTTCAAATGCACTGTAGTCTCAAAGAGTGCATACTACAATTATATATTTCTGTCACACGAGCAATTAGTATTATGTGGCTTAAAAGTGGATTATGGGGGAGAGGGGGGAAGAGCTAATAAACTTTTACATGTGTGCTATCAAAAAGTTCAGACTTGAATTTTTTGGAGGGACTATCTGGGTGAAATGTGGTGGCAACGTAGATCACACAGCACAGTACACTCCTTCGTAAAGTAGCATGGTAGGTTTCAATGCAGACAGTCATTCCACTGAGGTTAGACAACCTTTTTCTGTCCTGTTGTCAGTACGCTGTAGCAATTTTTTTTTTTTAACAATGGAATCTTCAAAAGAAAAAACAGTGCGAGCAGGTGTGGGCGTGTGTGCACCTAGAATTTGGTTTCAAGCTCTTGTAAAGTGGCTAATAAAACTCACAAAATGTGTCAGCAAACATTTGGTGATGAAAGAATGGGTCATTATTTTAAGTGATTTTCTAGATGCAAAGTAGGATGAACATCAGTCTAGGATGATGAATGCTCTAGTTGTTCATAAACATCAAAAAATGCCAACATTGATAGAGTAAGGCTATTCACAAAGATCATTGTCAGAGTATCTAAAATATGGCAAGTGCTGCCTGGGAATTTCTTATGGGTCATGTCAAAGAACTCAATGAAAATTTGAATGCAAAGTGAGTGGCAATGAAATTTGTGCCTCACTTTGTGACTACCAGAAAAAACATTTTCTGTCCAAAAATGAGGCAGTCCCCCCTTCCATAACTTTTCTCTTCCCCAAAATAAAAATGTCACTCAAGGGTCGGAGTTTTAATATGAAGATTCAAGCAGAATCTCAGGTTGCTAGAGTTCCAGAAATGTTTCAAGAAGTGGCAGAGGGACTGGGAGGAAGAAATTCAACTAGGTGATTAGGTAAACTTGTATATTTTTTCACAGCAGTCCAGGAACTTTTTGATAGCACCTCATATCTTATCAGTTAATGGTACTGGGACTCATCACCCCCAGACTAGGCCTAAATTAGGAAGGTAAAATTAAAAACAGTATTAGGAAACGGAATGGCATAAAAGAATATGCAGATGCTATACAATGTACTGTATAAATATCAAGTTTTATCAAATACAGTGGACCCTTGGTTAACGAAAAAACTTCATCCCAGAAGCCTGCTCAAGTGCCATTACCGAACGAATTTAATGTCATGTAGGTTAGTCTATTTCAGACCCCCAAAAATACACTTCCACATGCACTTACAATATTATACTTACATAATTGTACGATTTCCGGGGTATTCGTTAACCGAGGGTCCACTGTACTGCACCCCTTAGGTGCCCCTTAGACAAGTCATAAAAGATCTTTGAAACATCATGACAATGACAAAAAAAGGCACAATACCGTGACTGGAACAATACACAAATAACCCGCACATAGAAGAGAGGAGCTTACGACGACGTTTTGGTCTGACTTGGACCATTTACAAAGTCACACTAACAAAAGGGAGAGAAGGGAGTATATATAGGCCAGCAGACAGGGACAGGAATGAGAGATGGAGTGGTGGTGGAGGAGTAATAGTAGTAGAGTCAGTCATATACTAAGAAAGGAGCACTGCAAGGGAGCTAGGGGCCCCACAGAGGGTAGGAGCAAGAACACAGGAAGGGGGGAATAATAAAAAGGACAAATACAAGGCAGAAGAAAGAAAACCCAAAGGAGAAAGAAGAAAGAGGGAGGAGAAAAAAGAATGTTAAGTCACAGATGTTCTGAAGTTTGGAGCATTTAACAATGTAATGGGAAAGGAAGGCATCTACAGAGACAAAGCCAGGATTAAGATTCTTACAAAGTTGGACGTAAATGGTCCAAGTCTGACCGAAACGTCATCGTAAGCTCCTCTCTTCTATGTGCAAGTTATTTGTGTATCATGACAATGACCATTGTTAGCTATCTCAGATACAAAATATTCCATGCTGACACTTGCCTGTTGCTCGCCTCCTGCCAGAGTTGTGGATAGGGTTGGGGCGGGCAGCCTAAAGCAGCTGCCTCACTCCACTTGACAGAAGACTTTGGGCCTAAAGCCTCCTCCAACCTCACCTCACAACCAAAGAGGGCTTGGCAGTCTTGTTACCAATTCTTACTAACTGGTCTTGTATATTTTCTATAACAACTTCTTTCCAAGTAGCATGCACTTAAAGGTTCTCGCCAAGTAGAACCTGTGAAGAGAATAAATTAGAAAAATTTAGCAGATATCTTCTTAAACTTAATAAAAATATTACTAAACCAAAATACAAAAGGACAGGCACATGCACAAAAAAGAAAAAGGTATTACTTCACAAAGTAAACAATAAAACCAGAAAACATGAATACAAGATATCTCACTACCAGATATATAACTACCAACGCCCTTCTTTGGGTGTGAGGCATGGGTTGTGAATGTTGCAACAAAAAGGCTGGAGGCTGTGGAGATGTCGTGTCTGAGGGCAATGTGTGGTGTGAATATAATGCAGAGAATCCATAGTTTGGATATTAAGTGGTGGTGTGGGATTACCAAAACTTATTTAGAGCTGAGGAGGGGCTATCGAGATGGTTTGGACATGTAGAGAGGATGGAACGAAGTGGAATGACTTCGAGTGTATAGATCTGTAGTGGAGGGAAGGCCTATGAAAGGTTGGAGGGAGGGGGTAAAGGAGGTTTTGTGTGTGAGGGGCTTGGACTTCCAGTAAGCATGCATGAGCATGTTAGATAGGAGTGAATGGAGACGAATGGTTTTTAGGACTTGACATGCTGTTGGAGTGTGAGCAAGGTAACATTTATGAAGGGATTCGGGGAAACCAGCAGGCCGGACTTGATTCCAGGAGATGGGAAGTACAGTGGACCCCCGAGTTTCGTAAAAACTTCACTCCTGAAGCCTGCTCAAGTGCCATTACCGAACGAATTTACTCCCTTAAGGAAAAATTTCACGTAGGTTAGTCTATTTCAGACCCCCAAAAATACACTTCCACAAGAACTTACAAAATTATACTTACATAATTGCACGATTTCCGGGGTATTCGTTAACCGAGGGTCCACTGTACAGTGCTGGCACTCTGAAGGAGGGGTGTTAAGGTTGCAGTTTTATAACTGTAGTGTAAGCATATTTCTGGCAAGACAGTGATGGAGTGAATGATGAAAGTTTTTCTTTTTTGGGACACCCTGCCTTGGTGGGAAACTGCCGATGTATTAATAAAAAAAAAACTGCGAATGTACATAAAAATGTAAAACTTCCTGACAAATAAAGCACTAACTCAATCTACCAAAATCAGTCACTTCCACAATGAAAACCTAAGTTCCCAAATACAGTGGACCCTCTGTTTTCGTACAGCTCCCAACTCGAACAATTATGCAAGTGTATTTTTGTAAGCGCTTTTGTAAGTATTTTTGGGGGTCTGAAACGACTAATCTAATTTACATTCGTCCTTATGGGAACAAATCCGTTTGGTAACGGCACTAACTTTGCAAAGACTTCACAAAGACCAAGAAGAATTTGGTATAGGCCCCCAAATAAAGGCAGCTAATATGAATGACACCAGAGTAACCCATATTGACAGTACACATCCTGGCACCAAGTGGTTCTGGTGGGTCTAGAGGTAATACTAGTGATTTCTGATATTGGTCCTAGTACAGTGGAACCCCGGTTAACGAAAAAAATTAATTGCAGAAGCCTGCTCAAGTGCCATTACCGAACGAATTTACTTCCTTAAGAAAAAATGTCATTTAGGTTAGTCTATTTCAGACCCCCAAAAATACACTTCCACAAGCACTTACAATATTATACTTACATAATTGCACGATTTCTGGGGTGTTCGTTAACCGGGGTTCCACTGTACTATTAGATGATTACGTTCAATAGTCTAGGCCCAGATACAGTGGTACCTCGAGTTAAGATATTTTTTCGTTCGAGAATGCTGTTCAAGTGCCATTACCAAACAAATTTATCCCCATAAGGAATAATGTAAAATAGACTAGTCCTTTTACACCCCCAAAAATATACTTACAAAAGCATTAAAAAAAATAAACTTACATAAAAGGGCGATTTTGGGGACCATCGTAACTCGAGGTACCACTGTATTTTGACAAGTGTTATCTTATTGTCCCCATGGTGCTCTTCTTTTTCACTGGGTTTATTTTACACTTCCAAGTCTCACTCTAGTACCTTATGGTAGTGTGTAGATTTCAGAGTAGGCCCTCAAGTACCTTCCATATACAGTACAGTATGCATTATCAATGCATCTCTTCCCCTCCTTGGCTCCAGTAATTTAAATGCTGTTCCAGCATTGACCTCTGCTACCCTGAATGGAACCATCAACACCAATAAGCACTCAAAAAGCATTATAATTTGAATAGTGTCACCACTGGCATTACTTCCTTTATCTGAAAGTTTTCATTATACACTATCATCTGACTTTTGCAATACATGCATCATTCCCACCAGGTCCTTCACATGTTCCTTTTGTTCTATTTAGCAATTCCTCTTGCATTTTGTATACAGTGCTCCATTTGAGTTCTTTCCATATCTAAGCAACTGTAACCATTGCTCTACTATTATTGCTCTAATGCCCACTCACTGAAGGACTGCTTATTAGCCTCCTGAAATTTTGAGTCTTCTACCAAGGCGAGTTTCAGGTTTATTTGGGTGTCGTTCGGAAATTATAAGAAGCTGTGGTGACTCGTGTCTGCTGAGGATGAGAAACAAAAAGGTGCCAGGACCATGTGCTGAGATACTAAATTTACTTTTCCAATGCAACATTCTGCTTTCTTTACTACTACTACTACTTCATACAGTATAATGTATAAGGGAATCCATCTCCAAAAGGATCTTGAAACTCCTGCAAAACAATCTACACATGATCAGTGATCACCTGAACCACCACAAAATAAATATAAACTACATTGGCAGACCTTATACAAAACTTTATTGCAGTTTATAATTTACAATTACAAACCTGCCTGTCCAATTGTATGGAGGGGAATGGGGGACTATTTATGCACTTGCCTGTCTGGGTTTTTAGTTTTCACCTTGTCAAATTAAGTTACAAAAAAAATAAGAAATGCAAAGTACAGTACAGCGCTTACTAAAGTTCACTAAGCAGCATTTAGTTACTAAACAATAGTGACAATGTATGTTCCAGACTTACTATTTAAGATATTAATACAGTACCTCAGTTGTTAAGGCACAATACTTCTTTAGGTGATGACTAAAGAAAAATTTAGAATCTAAAGATTCAGCTTTCTCAAAGAAAAGAGATACCATAGTGTTTATTAGAGAAACAAGTGCTAATATTTAAAGCTTCACCCAGTTGGTACAGCAGAAAGTCCTCAATAAAACTGATTGCTATTCAAAATACTTTAGTGCAAAATCCACGGCAAACCCCACCTTTAGTATTGGACCTTTCCCTTATGTAAAACTGAACTATCACAGATAAGAAACCAGCAAAATACTGGAGAACAATATAACTAATAACAGCCGTTAAAACAATGTTGACACCAACAAATTTTTTTCCAAGACACTGACTAACAATTTTAACTTAAATTTACTTTGAAGAAGCCATTAATGGCATGCTTATTTACACTGCTCCATATTCATTAAAAGAAAATCTATTGACCAACAGCACAGATGCCACATCAAATTTTTTAAAGTGCCTGGGAAAAAAACTGCTGAACAAAAATGTTTACAAAGACAACATTGGTTTAGAGAAAGCTGTTCCTGCCTCTCAACTGCTAGACCACTACAAAGGTTTGGGCACATGAGGAAGACTTGTAGCATGACAAAGATAAGAGACCTTGAAAGAGAAAGTATGTCATCTATCACTTTTGTACTCTTTTATAGTGTGCTACATTACACCCTATAGAGTTAACAGTTTCCATTACATAAGTTTTAAGCATTTGCATTAAACTTTTTTTTTTTTTTTTTAGCAAACTAGTACATGAATAATGTACAGCCAAAATGTTTGAATTTCCTAATGTTTATGTGTATTGGGTTAACAAGTGTCTGCCAGCCTAATGATCCCTGTGATAATGGACAAGTGAGTAATGCCAACAGCACTATGCACTTGCATTACATCAATTAAGTAATGCAGTGATTCAAGACTGCAGAAAGTAAGTTTGATATTAGGTAGGAGCAGAGAAAGTAGGCCACTGTTACACTTACCACCACTACAACCACACCTCAATCACCGGTACAAAAACCATCATCACTAAAGTTTAGAAGGAAGAATTAAGATAATTCTCATTTTGTTCATGCAGGTACAGTTGTTTGTACACATGTTGAGGCAAAACAGTTATTGAATGATGGTGAATGTTTCCATTTTTGGGAAACTTCCTGAATGGGAGGCTACCTGTACGTTTGTATTGGAAAAAAAAAAAAAAAAACTACGTAGCTACCCGTTTGAGCATGTATCTTTATGTAGGTGTGAACATGTATGGAGTCTAGCCGTGAACCAGGCTCGTCTGGGGTTTGCCTGGTCAACCAGGCTGTTGCTGCTGGAGGCCCACTGCCCCATATATCCATCACAGCCTGGCTGATCCGACACTAAGATACTTGTCCAGACTCCTCTTGAAGGCTTCTACACTTGTAATAGCCATGTTTGATATCTTCTGGCAAGATACTGAAAAAGCTGGGGCCACGAATGTTGACAGTGTTCTCTTATTATGCTCACCGCACCCCTGCTCCTCACTGGGTTTAGTATTTTGCATTTCCTCCCATCTCTCTCACTCCAGTATGTTATGGTAGTGTGCAGATTTGAGACCAGGCCCTCAAGTATTTTCCAAGAACAGTGGACCCCCAGTTTTCGTTATTTTTTCGTTCCAGAATGCTGTTCAAGTGCCATTACCAAACGAATTTATTCCCATAAGGAATAATGTAAAGTAGACTAGTCCTTTTAGACCCCAAAGATACACTTACAAAAGAATTTAAAAAAATACACTTGCATAAAAGGGCGAGTTTGGAACCGGACAAACACTGGGGGTCCACTGTACGTATATGTTATGTATCTCTCTCCGCTCCAGTGAGTACACGTTCAAGACTAAGGCATTCCCAGTAATTTAAGTGCTTTACTATGTATTTCTGTGTGCTGTAAATGATCTATTTGTTCTAGCTCTGATATTTCCCCTGCTTTGAATGGGGCCGTCAGTACCGAGCAATATTCCAAATGAGGGAGTGTCACCATTTCTGGGCATGCACATGTATGTACATTTGCATGCATAAATGTATGAATGCGTTTATATCTGTATGTGTACATTTTTATATATATGCATGTATATATCTATACCTAATGTATATATGCATACACATTATGTACACTGAAGGAGTAAATCTCAAGTGATTTCAGGTGCTCCTAATAGTTTGTCTGAATAACTACTCAACCTGGCTCCTCTAGTGTTGTACACAATCCTTACCCAACCCAACAGTAACACCCAAAATCTACAATAATAAAACAATGTGTTTTCGCAATTACATTATCAGGAGTCTATATCCTGAAAATTTCACAGGTGCACATGTTCAACTATAACTATGTAGCAACGACACCAACACTGACGTAACATGTTGCCTCTACTTTTTATAATAGTATGAGAGGCTATGAAGACTGCAGATCCCCAGAAGTTTTAATTTAACACTGACAAAGCTGTGACTGCTACAAGCACCAGTGGTGGCTCATACCCCTACTTAGTAGGGGTATGAATGGAGAAACACTGCAGCAGTCCTACTGGCCCACACTAGGAAAGTCCTCTAAACTGAAGTAAATATGTTGTGACTTGACAATAGTCAAGGTCTGACCGACACTCAGGTTTCGTATTGTGTGGGGGATATTTGTGAATTGTTCCAACCACGGTACTGTCCCTTCTAATTCTTTAGTTTTATATATGTATATGCAATAATAGTAAACAAGTCATACAAGATGCAAAACACCCACAGGGGGGAAGGTTGAATGATATAGGCCTTTCGTGTTGCAAGTATATCTTTAGGAGCTTGCAATGTTGCATAAATGAGTAGGAAGTTCAGGTAGATTCGTTCATGGGAATGGCTCTAGCTTGAGCCGTTCTACCAGAACTTACTCATTCTGCAACATTGAAAGCCAAAGATGTGATTGCAATTTTAAAGACCTAGAGCTATCATTCAACTCTCCCTGTGGCAGTTTTGCATAATGCACGTACGTATGCACGCATGCACGTACGCACGCACGTATGAATGCACGTACGTATGCAACCAAGAAAATGCTGAATAATGGATTAAAGTTTGATCAATTCTGGAGGCTGTGGTATGATGTGGGAGGGTGAACCAGAGTGAGTCTACATACGTGACTCACCCTGACGTGACTATATAAATATAATAGTATATACCTACTGAAAATGCAGAACAAGAACAGCAAAGGTTACTATCTGAAAATTAGAGTTTTGGGGCTACGCACAGCCAGTTTAAGAACAAGCAATGACGTGATAACTCTGCCAACCTTGAAGTATCCCAAACAACTTTTAATTTTCGTCTACCAACAAGATCCATGCCAACATTTGCACCTACATTAACCTATTTTTAATTAGTAATTTAATATGTAGTCAGATTTCTACGTATTACCAAATGCAATATATACAACATACTCATTGTAAGGTCAGACTTACTTTCCTCTAACACAGTATTTAAGGAAGAGCTGTAACAATATTGGGTAACAAATATCACTACAATAGGGGTAATTATCAAATTAATGAGGACGACATATATATCGCGACTGACGTCACTTTGTGAGGCACCAACAGCAGCACCAAACGTGGCCAGTATTTCACAGACTTTCCCAGAATATATACATCAACGGGTGTACGTTTACGTGTACATATATACCTTTTACCTTTGATGAGGTCCCAGAACTTTTTAAAGGAACAAGGTATATACACAGACACACCACCTGATGTATATATATTCTGAGCAAGTCCTTGATGAAATCCTGGCCACGTGTGAGGGCACGTGCCATTGGTGCCTCACCAATCGCAACAGTCGCGATATATGACGTCATTACTTTGCTTTAAAAATTAAATTTCTTAACTGGTGTACCAGGCAGCGTGCAGTCTTTTGAGTATTCGATAGGCCTTTTAAGAGCAATGAAGGCTCAGGTGAAGCATAACCACTTTCGTAAGCCAGGATTGTGTAGTGCTTGCCTGGTCAGTGAGGTGCGTGGGGCATTGTGTAGTGCTTGCCTGGTCAGTGAGGTGCGTGGGGCATTGTGTAGTGCTTGCCTGGTCAGTGAGGTGCGTGGGGCATTGTGTAGTGCTTGCCTGGTCAGTGAGGTGCGTGGGGCATTGTGTAGTGCTTGCCTGGTCAGTGAGGTGCGTGGGGTATTGTGTAGTGCTTGCCTGGTCAGTGAGGTGCGTGGGGCATTGTGTAGTGCTTGCCTGGTCAGTGAGGTGCGTGGGGTATTGTGTAGTGCTTGCCTGGTCAGTGAGGTGCGTGGGGCATTGTGTAGTGCTTGCCTGGTCAGTGAGGTGCGTGGGGCATTGTGTAGTGCTTGCCTGGTCAGTGAGGTGCGTGGGGCATTGTGTAGTGCTTGCCTGGTCAGTGAGGTGCGTGGGGCATTGTGTAGTGCTTGCCTGGTCAGTGAGGTGCGTGGGGCATTGTGTAGTGCTTGCCTGGTCAGTGAGGTGCGTGGGGCATTGTGTAGTGCTTGCCTGGTCAGTGAGGTGCGTGGGGCATTGTGTAGTGCTTGCCTGGTCAGTGAGGTGCGTGGGGCATTGTGTAGTGCTTGCCTGGTCAGTGAGGTGCGTGGGGCATTGTGTAGTGCTTGCCTGGTCAGTGAGGTGCGTGGGGCATTGTGTAGTGCTTGCCTGGTCAGTGAGGTGCGTGGGGCATTGTGTAGTGCTTGCCTGGTCAGTGAGGTGCGTGGGGCATTGTGTAGTGCTTGCCTGGTCAGTGAGGTGCGTGGGGCATTGTGTAGTGCTTGCCTGGTCAGTGAGGTGCGTGGGGCAAACTACCAAGCAGTGGGCACAAAACACTTATAAAAAGAAAAACTAAACACCATTCGCATTTTCACACTATTCGAAACTTTTGATAACAGCTGGAAAGTATTAGAGGACCAGATCAACCAGGCTGTTATGGATATGTGGGTCAGCGGGCCACAAGCAGCAATAGTGTGGTAAAGTTGGAATTTTATCCAGTTGGTAGCGCTACGCTGCTTTGGATAACCCTACTGTATAAACTAGTTTTGAAAGTCAGCAGCGCAATATTTCCTGGTAATGTAATAAAGCAATGATTCACTCTCACCACAACGGTATCACTTTGCCAAGGTTCTCATCCTACTTTATGTGCTATCAACCTTATTTATTACATAACACAAGGAGCATTGCAACAGGCCTACGGTAGGCAAGTCCATTTATAAACTTAGTACATTTACATGGGTATGTGAGAGACTGAACACAGTGGTGTGATGTACCACATGAACACCGGACCTTGATCAAGGGTCCAAGATCCTTTATCAAGGTACGGTGTTTGCTCACGTACCTTTTTTAACAGTCAATATACATTACCAGGGAATATACTATTTACATTCCTAACTTGGACCAGTAGGCTACTGCAATGTTCCTTTATTTTTTATAAAGAACACTGCCTGGTATAGACCTGCTTCAATGTCCCTTCACTTTTATGTTCTTTTACGACAGAACACTGAAGCAAGTATACCAGCCCATAACAGACAGGTGCTAATTTCTATCATATCACAATGTTGACCACGGGCACTAAACTGGCAAAGTATCATCAATGTAACAATTAAAGATTCCATTATAATTATTCCACAAGACTGCCCACCTCCATGATTCCTCTTATCAGTCTTCCAATGACTGAAGCGCAGAGGACTGTTTTTTCCGTGTCTTTTGTTGGGGCGCGGAGGTTTGTTTGCTTGTTGTAGGCCAAACCCAGGTGTGGCGTTCCCAGGTACTTCCCACCTGTGTGCCTCAACTTCTCTACAAACTAGGCAATGACTATCGACAACTTGAGGGAAAGGGACACTAATGCATTCACTTAGGACACGTTCATTAAATAATTTTAGGTTCTTGAACCTTTATTAAATAAGACTATATAGGGTCAAAATAATAGTATTTCTAGTAACTAGCAATTGTGGAAGTAGTACTAGTCTGAATGACGCCGGACGTGAAGGGTTATCTTACGGCTATCACGTGGCAGTTTCGTGCAATGTGTTCTAAAATTATATGGGATGATGAGGAAATAAAGAGTTTTTTGAGCGATAGTGCTGGCGGTGGCAATAGTTAACTTTAAAGGCATCTTCGTTGCCTTAAATCTGGTTTCCAGTAGATAAGTTTAGCCTCATGCTAACTTACGATATGGCCCTTGGTGTGCTTATGTCTCCCCTACTGCAGCAATAACACCACACTATACAATTATTGGATATTTTTTTGCTGTTTGCCCGTTCAGAAGGCACGTTCACACACGAATTCATAAATCAGTAATACGATCACAAGAACTTAAGAGGCGGAGCTAGCTAGTTGTCTTTCGACCTCCACACCAGCATTATAAGTACAACCATCACACTTAACAGTCATTAGCGTCACCACAACTCAACCATTACACTAGCAAGTAGAAATACGTGAATGTAAAGAAATGAGTGGAGAGGCTGGAGATGATGCAAGACATGAGGGTAGAGACGTGAGCAGCAGGAGCGCCAGAGGGAGCAGGTGCAGCAGAGCATGGCAGGGAGAGAGGCTTGAGGAAGGCCTCTGCGTGAGGGTACACAGGCGGGGCTGCCTCAACATTGCCACACACAACTTTCCACTCATGCTGACGCTTTTGAAACTCCTAACACTGTCTTAATGGTCACCTTCGGGCACTGTTAGGAAGTCTCTTAACCGGAGGGTCGAGCCGTCAACTAGACCCTCTATGTAGCACAAATAACCAGCATCATATAGTACTAAAGATCATTGTAATTGTCAAAAAACTGTACAACTGTACGTCAACTAACTTTGTTTTCCTTGCATATACTGCTAGCATTCAGAAAAAAATATTAATGCCTACGTACACTATACCTGTTAACATATGTCCACACTTTGACGGGAATTGCAGTAGATCCAACAGCATATACCCAAAGGTATCACTATATGCGAGAAATCAAGCACCTTTCCGTATCTGTAAGTACACACAGAGTTGTGAACAACGTAGCTGGCCAGTGACTGGCTATAACTAAGGACTTTCTGGTGACCACCTCACACGGAGGCTACGCAATCGTCTCTCTCAGAGGGTCTAGTCACTTCTGGCAACCCTAACATAGCCTTGATCATTGTTACTCACTTGCTGACGTTGTGTTTACGCCAAACACTAACACGCATTATGCTCTGTGTAGAAGCACACCACGCAGCACCAACAAATAAAAAGCTTAAAACTTTAATAAAAGAGCGAGTAGATAAATAAAACAGTTCTGAGGGTGGCATCCCGTACTCAGTGACGTGAGTGGGTGCGTCATGACTCCGCCATCTTGCTATGACGTTACTGATACATCAACAGGAAAACAATGATTTCAGAAATGACGTCATATACGACTCATCCTTCCAGGTGGAAAAACGCAAAAGTGAATCACTCTGCTTGGTTTCCGATAATATTTATCCTCATACAGAGAGGATGCACAAACCTACAGCATAATAAAACAACTTGTCAGTTTTCTAAACCATTTATCACATAAGAAAACAACTTCACAAGAATGGCAGCAAGCCTACTGACCCATACAAGGCCAGTCTTCATCAAAACCACCCATTCTCACCCAAGTATTTGTTCAACCCTTTCCCAAAGAATTTGTTTTCAGTACCTCAGGTGGAGCAAGTCACCATCACTATCTCCCAATATCTTATTTCCAGGAAATACGATAACAGTTTAAGATGCCTAACTGTTGCCTATGTGTCTTACCAACCTGTCTGTATTATATACCATTTTGATATTCACTCTGTCAGACACTGCAACACAATGGCATTTTGGTACAGAAGAGAAAACACCTAGGACAACTTTTACAAGTGAGAATGGTTGGATCTGAGAGGGACATGACCTCACAGTGATTACATTGTTTCTTCTACCACTCTACACCTGTCCTTCCGACGACAGTATATAAGTCTCGACGCTGTCGCTTATCTCCACATTGTTTCAGAGTTTGGAACAGAACTCTTCTCCAGGCTGAGGGACTGACAACCTCAAATCTTCGACTTCAAGGGTGATGGACTGATTACATCGTCTTCACATCTCTACTGCTCCTGCCTACTTTATGTACTCGACTGAAGAAGTCTACTATGTAGGCGAAACGTTTCGGATTAAAGATGTCTATGTGTCTTACTTACCATCCTGTCGGTATTATATACCATTTTGATATTCAACATAGTTTAAGTTTCAGATTTTGTCTCACTGGAGTACAATTGAATTTACGGATTACCTAGCTAGTGTTGGTAGAGTGATCTTACGGAACTGTCGCGGAGAAATTAGATCAAACAAAAATGAGCCTAATACCGTGTGATGGTCTTGCCTGTACGTGTCTCTCTATTCCCACAAGTCAGATCAATAAGGAGAGGAAAGGTAGTATCAGGGACAAATAGGTAGTTTTGCCTTGTATGGGCCAGTACGCCTGCTGCAGTGTTCCTCCATACTTATGTTCAGTAATAGTAGTGGTGTTGGTGGTGAGAAAATTACATTTCAATTAGATGGAAAAGCAGGTGGTAATGTATGGTATTGTATGCCACTTATATTCACAATAATAGAAGTATTAATAATGGAGATTAATTACATTTCCAGAGTCTTATAGAACAAAGAAAGGAGGAGCAGTGTTCATCATCGATGATGACTTGACTTTTACTTAAAGCACCGTCCTCATCCCAACATGGCATTCTTCATGTCACTCACACCTCACTCTCCGCCTAAATATAATGTCTTTCATAAGAACATAAGAAAGAAGGAACACTGCCGCAGGCCTACTGGCCCATGCGAGGCAGGTCCAAGTCTCCCACCGGCTTAAGCCAATGCCCCGACCCAGCCAGGTCAGGTTACATTCACTTAAGGAAGGAGCACGGCATCTGACCTAGTAGCACAAGCTAGTCAGGACCAACTCACACCCACCCGCACACACTCATATATTTATCTAGCCTATTTTTAAAACTGCACAACGTTTTAGCCTCTATAACTGTACTCGGAAGTTTGTTCCACTCATCGACAACTCTATTACCAAACCAATGCTTTCCTATATCCTTCCTGAATCTGAATTTATCCAACTTAAAGCCATTGCTGCGAGTCCTGTCAATACTAGATATTTTTAGCACGCTATTCACATCCCCTTTATTTATTCCTGTTTTCCATTTATACACCTCAATCATATCTCCCCTAATTCTACGCCTTTCTAGAGAGTGCAGATTCAGGGCCCTCAGTCTATCCTCATAGGAAAGATTTCTGATACATGGGATCAACTTTGTCATCCTCCTTTGTACATTTTCCAGAGCATTTATATCCATTCTGTAATACGGTGACCAAAACTGTGCAGCATAATCTAGATGAGGCCTAACCAAGGATATATAGAGTTGTAGATGAATGGTTCAGAGAACCGACAAGTTGTTAAATTAGACACATATGCAACACTTGGGTATCTTTATTGTGGAAACGTTTCGCCACACAGTGGCTTTGTATTGGACTGATGAAGCCACTGTGTGGCGAAACGTTTCCACAATAAAGATACCCAAGTGTTGCATATGTGTCTAATTTAACAACATATATAGAGTTGAAGAACAACCTGAGGACTCCTATTATTTATGCTTCTTGATATGAAGCCAAGGATTCTGTTCGCTTTATTGCGAACACTTATGCACTGCTGTCTTGGTTTTAGATTACTGCTAACCAGAACTCCTAAATCCTTTTCGCAATCAGTAGTATTCAGATCTACATTATTTAGTATATATGTGGCATGGTTATTGTCCTGTCCAATATTTAGAACTTTGCATTTATCTATATTAAACTGCATCTGCCACTTCTCCGACCACTGCATCAGTCTATTCAAATCATCCTGGAGTGCTCTAATGTCCTCATTTGAATGAATTGGACGGCCTATTTTGGTGTCATCGGCAAACTTGCTTATGTCGCTATTTATTCCCTCATCTATGTCGTTTATGTAGATTGTGAACAACAAGGGGCCCAATACTGACCCCTGTGGAACACCGCTTGTGACGCTTCCCCACTCTGATTTCTCCCCATTTATGCAAACTCTCTGCTGCCTATTTGTCAACCATGCCTCTATCCAAGAAAAATTTCTCCTATTCCGTGTGCCTTAATTTTCCTCAATAGTCTCTGATGTGGGACTATCAAAGCCTTACTGAAGTCCATATACACAATATCATATTCATTACCATGATCTACCTCCTCAAATACCTTAGTGAAAAAAGTTATTAAATTTGTAAGGCAGGATCGCCCTTTTGTAAAACCGTGCTGAGATTCTTTGATTAATTTATGCTTTTCAAGATGGCTACGAATTGCCTCGGCAATTATTGATTCCATAAATTTTCCCACTATGGAGGTTAGGCTTATTGGTCTATAGTTCGAAGCTAAGGACCTGTCTCCTGCTTTGAAAATAGGTATTACATTTGCCATTTTCCACTTATCTGGCACCATGCCAGTTTGCAGTGATATGTTGAAAAGATTAGCAATAGGTTTGCTAAGCTCCTCTTTACATTCCTTTAGAACCCTTGCATACAGTTCATCAGGGCCTGGGGATTTGTTAGGTTTTAATTTATCTATTTGTCTAAGGACCATGTCACTTGTGACCCTAATCATGCATAGTTTACTATCATCCTGTTCTACATAATTTATTATTTCTGGAATATCGCTGGTATCTTCCTGTGTAAAAACTGAGAGGAAGTAAGTGTTAAACATTCTACACATTTCCTTATCACTGACGGTGAGCTGACCTGAGTAACTTTTGAGTGGGCCTATCTTGTCCCTAATCTTACTTCTGTATACTTAATTGCCCCTCTCCTCTTTTGATTCGCCTATATATGCCTCTCTTTTGACCAATGAGATGTTTTTATCTATTGTTCATCCATTTAGGATCATTTTTGTTTGATCTGATTTCCCTATTAGGAACATAAGTTGTCTGAGCAGCTAGAACTATTCTCTGGAAAACGTCATATTGGTAATCACCACCTACCTGACCCACTGTCAGGTCATTCCAGTTCAGCCTACCCAGGTAATTTTTCAGTCCTATGAAATCAGCCAGGCGGAAGTCAGGGACAGAGACTTGATTGCCATTATTAGGGTAATTCCATGATATATTAAAACTGAGTGATTTGTGATCACTTTCCCCAAGCTCATCATTAACCTCAAGATTATTAATTAGCGATTCCCTGCTGGCAAGAACCAAGTCTAGCAGGTTATTTTCTCTAGTTGGTTCTGTCACCAACTGTTTCAAAAAACAATCCTGAATCGTATCAAGAAAGTCACTTGACTCTAAATTTCCTGTCAAATTGCTCCAGTCAACTTGTCTAAAGTTGAAATCTCCCATTAGCACATTTTCATATGTAGATGCCTTACGAATTTCATTCCATAGAGGGGCCTGTAAATCACACCCAAGATAAGTTTTACACGGCCCTCAAGAAGCTGTAACCAAACAGATTCAGTGTCTGACGCTTCTAATTTTATATCTTGTCTAACACAACAATTTAAATTGTCTCTGACATACATCGCTACTCCACCACCCTTCCTGTTGACCCTATCAGTGTGGAATAATTTATAGCCTTGTATGTGACATTCAGAAGGCAACTCTCTATCTTTCAGATTGAGCCAGGTCTCTGTTATAGCAATAATATCTATGTTTCCTGCACTTGCAATTAATCTTAGCTCATCTATCTTATTTCTTACACTCCTGCTATTAGTATAGTAAACCTTAAGGGAGCTAGTCTCTTGTTTCCCTCTGCTGTCTCCCTTTGTTTGCTGACCTGATCCATTGTATTTATTTCAGAGTTGCCTTCTGAATGTCACATACAAGGCTATAAATTATTCCACACTGATAGGGTCAACAGGAAGGGTGGTTGAGTAGCGATGTATGTCAGAGACAATTTAAATTGTTGTGTTAGACAAGATATAAAATTAGAAGCGTCAGACACTGAATCTGTTTGGTTACAGCTTCTTGAGGGCCGTGTAAAACAAAAGTTAGGGATAAGATAGGTCCCCTTAAAAATAACTTTGGGCATCTTACTGACAAGGAGAATGATATGTGCTCTATTTTTAATAATTATTTTCTCTCGGTTTTCACACAGGAAGACATTAATAATATCCCAGTAATTAATTTTTACAGAGGCCCAGAAGAAGATAAATTATGTAATATCACAGTCACTAGCGAAATGATTATGAAACAGCTGGACCGACTGAAACAAAATAAATCGCCGGGTCCTGATGAGCTTTTTGCAAGGGTTCTTAAGGAATGCAAAATGGAACTCTGTGAACCAATATCTAACATTTTTAATTTATCTCTTCAAACAGGTGTAGTGTCTGATATGTGGAAGATGGCTAATGTAATTCCTATTTTTAAAGCAGGGGACAAAGTCACTACCGTCAAACTACCGCCCAATAAGCCTGACCTCAATTGTAGGCAAATTACTAGAGTCAATTATAGCTGATATTATTAGAAGCCATCTAGATAACCATAATTTGATTAATGATACCCAGCATGGATTCACGAGGGGCCGTTCCTGCCTCAGTTCTGGTCTCCATATTACAGAATGGACATAAATTCGTTAGAAAACATTCAGCGTAGAATGACTAAATTAATACATAGCATTAGAAATCTTCCTTACGAAGAAAGATTGAAGACCCTAAAATTACATTCACTTGTAAGACGTAGAATGAGGGGAGACATGATCGAGGTATACAAGTGGAAAATGGGTATTAACAAAGGGGATATAAATAAGGTCTTGAGGATATCTCTCCAAGAGAGAACCCGCAATAATGGATTCAAGTTAGATAAGTTTAGATTTAGAAAGGATATAGGAAAGTATTGGTTTGGAAATAGGGTAGTTGATGAGTGGAACAGTCTGCCTAGTAGGGTTATTGAAGCAAGGACCTTGGGTAGTTTTAAATTTAGGTTGGATAAATTCATGAGTGAGAGGGGTTGGATTTGAGTGGGACTCGCGCATGAGTGGGTAGAATTGTCAAAGCTTATTTCTTGGGTAGCATTGAAAATTGGGTTGAGCAAACATTCTGTTAGTGGGACGGATTGTGAAGGACCTGCCTGGTGTGGGCCAGCGGGCCTGCTGCAGTGTTCCTCCTTTCTTATGTTCTTATGTTGTTAGTGGGATGGAATGTGAAGGACCTGCCTAGTATGGGCCAACAGGCCTGCTGCAGTGTTCCTCCTTTCTTATGTACTCAAGGTTCTAGACTATCACCGTACTCGGAAGATCGTCACATGCAGCATTCCCCACCTGACTCCATCCTATATATACTCTTGTACCTTTCATCCAGGTAGATCTGTTTGTGACTTGATAAAGCCCACAGTTTGGGCCCCATTGCCCCATTGAGGGCATGAGAAATATGAGAGCTGGAACAAATTCAGAGATCGTTTACGGCTCACATTGAGCCATTGAAACATCTAAATTGTTGGGAACGCCTTCAAGTCTTGAACATGTACTCATTGGAGCGGAGGAGAGAGAGATACATGATAATATATACTTGGAAAGTACTTGAGGGCCTGGTCCCAAATCTGCACACTGCCATAACAACATACTGGAGTGAGAGATATGGAAGGAAGTGTAAAATAAACCCAGTGAGGAGCAGGGGTGCGGTGGGGACAATACGGGAGCACTGTATTAACATCCGGGGTCCCAGACTATTCAACATCTTACCAGAAGATATCCGAAACATCGCTGGAACCAGTGTAGAAGCCTTCAAGAGGAAACTGGACAAGTATCTTCATCGGGTGGCAGATCAACCAGGCTGTGATGGATATGTGGGACAGCGGGCCTCCAGCAGCAACAGCCTGGTTGACCAGGCAAGCACCAGACGAGCCTGGCCCATGGCCGGGCTCAGAGAGTAGATACTCTCGAAACTCTTCAAAGGTATATCAAAGGAAACGTTGTCAACAAAGGATCACATTATACTGCTTATGTGTCGGTATTTTATACCATTTAATTCCATCGTTAGCCTTATTGCGCACACTTAGGGATGGATTGTGAAGGACCTGCCTAGTATGGGCCAACAGGCCTACTGCAGTGTTCCTCCTTTCTTATGTTTTCATGTTGTCTTGGCTTTAAGATTTCTGCTTACCATGACTCCCAAGTCTTTTTTACATTCTGTATGATCAAGCTCTACTTCACCTAGTTTATAACTTCGAGGGTTATTTTCATTCCCAAGGACTAGCACCTTGCACTTGTCCACATTAAACTTCATCAGCCACTTTTCAAACCAAGATATTAATTTGTCCAAATCCTCCTGGAGTTCACTGGTATCCTCCTCAGAATGAATCATAGGGCCTATTTTTGTATCATCAGCAAATTTACTCATGTTACTTGTAATTCCTTCATCAAGGTCATTAATGTAAATTATGAACAACAATGGGCCTAAAACTGATCCTTGTGGAACGCCACTAGTGACAAGTCCCCATTCAGATTTGACCCCATTAATGGAAACTCTCTGCTTTCTATTGGTTAGCCATGCCTCTATCCATGCTAGAACTTTTCCTCCTATACCATGAGATGCCACTTTTCTTAAGAGTCTTTTGTGAGGTACTCTATCGAATGTTTTACTGAAATCCAAATAAACAATATCATATTCTTTATCACTGTCTACTGCCTCAAATGTTTTATTGAAGAACGTCAGTAAATTTGTCAGGCAGGAACGACCTCTCGTGAACCCATGCTGAGATTCATTAATCAAATTATATTCTTCAAGGTGACTTCTAATAATATCTGATATAAATATCAAAAAAAGGCACAATACCGTGACTGGAACAATATATCAACTATAATTGACTCTAATAATTTGCCTACTATTGCCGCCAGGCTTACTGGACGGTAATTTGATGGAATGGACTTATCCCCTGATTAAAATATAGGAACTACATTAGCTATCTTCCACATCTCTGGCACAACACCAGTTAGGATGGACGTATTAAACATGCTCGTTAATGGCTAAGTTCCATCCTGCATTCTTTAAGTACCTTGGAAAACAACTCTTCGGGTCCCGGGGACTTATTTTGTTTCAGTTTATCAATCTGTTTGATAACCATGTCCCTCGTGACAGTAATATTAGTTAATTTGAATTCTTCAAGAACTGAATAATTGTTAATTTCTGGAATCTCATTTACGTCTTCTTGTGTAAAGACTGACAAAAAGCAATCATTAAATAAAGAACACATTTCCAGTTCGTTATTGGTCAGATGTCCATTCCCAATTTTCAGAGGTCCTACTTTTTCCCTCACCTTCGTCCTATACACTTGAAAGAACCCTTTTGGATTAGTCTTTGATTCATTAGCAACCTTAATTTCATAGTCACGTTTAGCCTTTCTAATCCCCCTTTTTACTTCTCTTTTAAACTGAACATATTGGTCTTCTCTCCTAATAGATGCTTCAGCCTCCTGTTAACCCATTTGGGATGGTTATTATTCTTATGACTTGCAGCAGGTGATATGCCCTGACGAATACTGATAACTCTCCTGGTAAGTGAAATGTATCCGAATAAATTTATTATATTAAGGATATATATCTGCTTGAGATTCAAGGCTCAGGGACTGAATACAGTCTATGAAGACTGAGAGATTGACACAGTCTATGAAGACTGAGAGATTGACACAGTCTATGAAGACTGAGAGATTGACACAGTCTATGAAGACTGAGAGATTGACACAGTCTATGAAGACTGAGAGATTGACACAGTCTATGAAGACTGAGAGATTGACACAGTCTATGAAGACCGAGGGACTGAACACTGTCTATGAAGACCGAGGGACTCATTACCTCATCTTTTGTATATAGTTCTGTCTTCCAATTGTGTCCTTGAATTCATATTGATAAAGCCAGTGGTTGACGGAACGTCTACAATAAAGACACCCACATGTTGCACTTGTGTCTAATGTTCAGTCTGTTGGTTCTAGCAGCAAGGAGTCCAAAGTATACAGTATAACCCAGCTGATCATGATCTGACTTGAGCAACTTATCCGGTTCCCATTTTGAAGATAGGCTGGAGTGTATTAAGTTGGACATACATCTTTCCTATAGATGACCTCTACTGAAGTCATCCAGCTCAGACTGACGGTGTATTCCCCAGAGTATGAAACCCATTCTGTGATAAAGTACGACAAGGAAATGGCTGGCTTTTGACCCCACAGTGTAACTATTA
>WNWK01005308.1:96944-123107 GCA_009830355.1 Cherax destructor
TCAGCGCTTCTGTTCAAAGGGGTAATGCATGCTGTATTCTGGGCACGCGCCCCAGCTCGGAAGAGCTGGATGAGATTTTCGCATTATAATCAGTGACAAACATGTAACAATATGTACTAGACATGTATCTCTCACCTCGTGTACTGTATATGCCATCTTTATATCAACAATGTATATCTTAAATATATATATATATATATATATATATATGTAGTAGGTTGGTAGACAGCAACCACCCAGGGAGGTACTACCGTCCTGCCAGGTGACTGTGAAACAGAAACCTGAAACTGTTTTACATGATGGTAGGATTGCTGGTGTCTTTTTTTTTTCTGTCTCATAAACACGCTGGATAACAGGTATATCTAGCTACTTCTACTTACACTTTAGGTCACACTACACTGGCATACACATGCATATATATACATACACACATCTAGGTTTTTCTTCTTTTTCTTAATAGCTCTTGTTCTTTTTATTTTCTCTATTGTCCATGGGGAAGTGGAAAAGAATCTTTCCTCCGTAAGCCATGCGTGTCGTATGAGGCGACTAAGATGCCGGGAGCAATGGGCTAGTAACCCCTTCTCCTGTACAAATCTACTAAAAACGAGAAGAAGAAAAACTTTATAAAATTGGGTTGTCTGAATGTGCGTGGATGTAGTGCGGATGATAAGAAAGAGATGATTGCCGATGTTATGAATGAAAAGAAGTTGGATGTCCTGGCCCTAAGCGAAACAAAGCTGAAGGGGGTAGGCGAGTTTCAGTGGGGAGAAATAAATGGGATTAAGTCAGGAGTATCTGAGAGAGTTAGAGCTAAGGAAGGGGTAGCAATAATGTTGAAGGATCAGTTATGGAAGGAAAAGAGGGAATATAAATGTGTAAATTCAAGGATTATGTGGATTAAAATAAGGGTCGGATGCGAAAAGTGGGTCATAATAAGCGTGTATGCACCTGGAGAAGAGAGGAGTGTAGAGGAGAGAGAGAGATTTTGGGAGATGTTAAGCGAATGTATAGGAACTTTTGAACCAAATGAGAGAGTAATTGTGGTAGGGGACCTAAATGCTAAAGTGGGAGAAACATGCAGAGAGGGTGTAGTAGGTAAGTTTGGGGTGCCAGGTGTAAATGATAATGGGAGCCCTTTGATTGAACTTTGTATAGAAAGGGGTTTAGTTATAGGTAATACATATTTTAAGAAAAAGAGGATAAATAAGTATACAAGATATGATGTAGGGCGTAATGACAGTAGTTTGTTGGACTATGTATTGGTAGATAAAAGACTGTTGAGTAGACTTCAGGATGTACATGTTTATAGAGGGGCTACAGATATATCAGATCACTTTTTAGTTATAGCTACAGTGGGAGTAAAAGGTAGATGGGATACAAGGAAAATAGAATCAGTAAGTAAAAGAGAGGTGAAGGTTTATAAACTAAAAGAGGAGGCAGTTAGGGTAAGATATAAACAACTATTGGAGGATAGATGGGCTAGTGAGAGTGTAGGCAATGGGGTCGAAAATGTATGGGGTAGATTTAAAATGTAGTGTTAGAGTGTTCAGCAGAAGTTTGTGGTTACAGGCGAGTGGGTGCAGGAGGGAAGAGGAGCGATTGGTGGAATGATGATGTAAAGAGAGTAGTAAGGGAGAAAAAGTTAGCATATGAGAGGTTTTACAAAGTAGAAGTGATGCAAGGAGGGAAGAGTATATGGAGAGAAAAAGAGAGGTTAAAAGAGTGGTGAAGCAATGTAAAAGAGAGCAGATGAGAGAGTGGGTGAGATGTTATCAGCAAATTTTGTTGAAAATAAGAAAAGTTTTGGAATGAGATTAATAAGTTGAGGAAGCCTAGAGAACAAATGGATTTGACAGTTAAAAATAGGAGAGGAGAGTTATTAAATGGAGAGTTAGAGGTATCGGGAAGATGGAGAGAATATTTTGAGGATTTGTTAAATGTTGATGAAGACAGGGAAGCTGTGATTTCGTGTGTAGGGCAAGGAGGAATAACATCTTGTAGGAGTGTGGAAGAGCCAGTTGTGGGTGTAGGGGAAGTTCGTGAGGCAGTGGGTAGAATGAAAGGGGGTAAGGCAGCTGGGATTGATGGGATAAAGATAGAAATGTTAAAAGCAGGTGGGGATATAATTTTGGAGTGGTTGGTGCTATTATTTAATAAATGTATGGAAGAGGGTAAGGTACCTAGGGGTTGGCAGAGAGCGTGTATTGTTCCTTTGTATAAAGGCAAAGGGGACAAAAGAGAGTGCAAAAATTATAGGGGAATAAGTCTGTTGAGTGTACCTGGTAAAGTGTATGGTAGAGTTATTATTGAAAGAATTAAGAGTAAAACAGAAAGCAGGATAGCAGATGAACAAGGGGCTTTAGGAAAGGTAGGGGTGTGTAGACCAAGTGTTTACAGTGAAACATATAGGTGAACAGTATTTGGATAAGGGTAAAGATGTTTTTGTGGCATTTATGGATTTGGAAAAGGCGTATGATAGGGTAGATAGGGGGCAATGTGGCAGATGTTGCAGGTGTATGGAATAGGAGGAAGGTTACTGAAAGCAGTGAAGAGTTTTTATGAGGATAGTGAGGCTCAGGTTAGAGTGTGTAGGAGGGAAGGGACTATTTCCAGTAAAAGTGGGCCTTAGACAAGGATGTGTGATGTCACCGTGGTTGTTCAATATATTTATAGATGGGGTTGTAAGAGAAGTGAATGCGAGGGTCTTGGTAAGAGGTGTTGGGCTAAAAGATAAAGAAGCAAATACAAAGTGGGAGTTGTCACAGTTGCTTTTTGCTGATGACACTGTGCTTTGGGAGATTCTGAAGAGAAGCTGCAGAGGTTGGTGGATGAATTTGGTAGGGTGTGTAAAAGAAGAAAATTGAAAGTGAATATAGGAAAGAGTAAGGTGATGAGGATAACAAAAGAATAGGTGACGAAAGATTGGGTATCAGATTGGAGGGAGAGAGTATGGAGGAGGTGAATGTATTCAGATATTTGGGAGTGGACATGTCGGCGGATGGGTCTATGAAGGATGAGGTGAATCATAGAATTGATGAGGGGAAAAGGGCGAGTGGAGCACTTCGAGTCTGTGGAGACAAAGAACCTTGTCCATGGAAGTAAAGAGGGAATGTATGAGAGTATAGTTATACCAACGCTCTTATATGGGTGTGAAGCATGGGTGATGAATGTTGCAACGAGGAGAAGGCTGGAGGCAGTGGAGATGTCATGTCTGAGGTCAATGTGTGGTGTGAATATAATGCAGAGAATTCGGAGTTTGGAAATTAGGAGGAGGTGCGGGATTACCAAAACGATTGTTCAGAGAGCTGAGGAGGGGTTGTTGAGGTGGTTTGGACATGTAGAGAGAATGGAACGAGACAGAGTGACTTCGAGAGTGTATAAATCTGTAGTGGAGGGAAGGCGGGTAGGGGTCGCCTAGGAAAGGTTGGAGGGAGGGGTAAAGGAAGTTTTGTGTGCGAGGGGCTTGGACTTCCAGCAAGCATGTGTGAGCGTATTTGATAGGAGTGAATGGAGGCATATGGTTTTTAATACTTGACGTGCTGTTGGAGTGTGAGCAAAGTAACATTTATGAAGGGATTCAGGAAACCGGCAGGCCGGACTTGAGTTCTGGAGATGGGAAGTACAGTGCCGGCACTCTGAAGGAGGGGTGTTAATGTTGCAGTTTTATAACTGTAGTGTAAAGCACCCTTCTGGCAAGACAGTGATGGAGTGAATGATGATGAAAGTTTTTCTTTTCGGGCCACCCTGCCTTGGTGGAATCGGCCGATGTGTTAATAAAAAAAATATATATATATATATATATATATATATATATATATATATATATATATATATATATATATATATATATATATATATATATATATATATATATATATTAAGAACATAAGAACATAAGAAAGGAGGAACACTGCAGCAGGCCTGTTGGCCCATACTAGGCAGGTCCTTCACAATCCGTCCCACTAACAGAATATTTGCTCAACCCAATTTTCAATGCTACCCAAGAAATAAGCTTTGACAATTCTACCCACTCATGCGCAGTCCCACTCAAATCCAACCCTCTCATTCATGAACCTATCCAACCTAAATTTGAAACTACCCAAGGTCCTAGCTTCAATAACCCTACTAGGCAGACTGTTCCACTCATCAACTACCCTATTTCCAAACCAATACTTTCCTATATCCTTTCTAAATCTAAACTTATCTAACTTGAATCCATTATTGCGGTTCTCTCTTGGAGAGATATCCTCAAGACCTTATTTATATCCCCTTTGTTAATACCCATTTTCCACTTGTATACCTCGATCATGTCTCCCTCATTCTACGTCTTACAAGTGAATGTAATTTTAGGGTCTTCAATCTTTCTTCGTAAGGAAGATTTCTAATGCTATGTAATAATTTAGTCATTCTACGCTGAATGTTTTCTAACGAATTTATGTCCATTCTGTAATATGGAGACCAGAACTGAGCTGCGTAATCTAGGTGAGGCCTTACTAATGATGTATAAAGCTGTAATATAACCTCTGGACTTCTGTTGCTAACACTTCTTGATATAAATCCCAGTAATCTATTTGCCTTATTACGTACGCTTAGGCATTGCTGTCTTGGTTTAAGGTTGCTGCTTACCATCACTCCCAAGTCCTTCTCGCAATCTGTATGGCTAAGTTCTACGTTATTTAACTTATAATATATATATTATATATATATATTATATATATATTATATATATATAATATATATATATATTACACACACACACGCATATACATACACTCAGTGGCCACCTGTATACTTCGTTCATGCACATATCTAATCAGCCAATCACGTGGCAGCACAATGCCTAAAAGTATGCAAACATGGTCTAGATGTTCAGATATTGTTTACAGCAAACATCAAAATGGGAAAGAAATATGATGCAAGTGACTTAGACCGTGGTCCAGACTGGTTCAAGCTGATAGGAAGGTGACAATAAATCAAATAACCATGCATAACAATAGTGGTATACAGAACATTTGTGAATGTACATGTGGAACCTTGAAGTGGGTGCGCTACAGCAACACGAAGACCACACCGGGTTTCAGGTCGGTCAGCTAAGAACAACAATCTGGGGCTACAGTGAACATAAGAAAGAAGGAACACTGCAGCAGGCCTACTGGCCCATGTTATTCCTATTTTTAAAGCAGGGGACAAGTCACTACCGTCAAATTACCGCCCAATAAGCCTGACCTCAATTGTAGGCAAATTACTAGAGTCAATTATAGCTGATATTATTAGAAGCCATCTAGATAACCATAATTTGATTAATGATACTCAGCATGGATTCACGAGGGGCCGTTCCTGCCTATCTAATTTATTAACCTTCTTCAGTAAAGCTTTTGAAAAATAAACACATAAGCAGTATAATGTGATCCTTTATTGACAACGTTTCGCCCACGCAGTGGGCTTTATCGAGTCACAGACAGATCTACCTGGAAAATGAGCAACATGGAGATATATATAGGGTACAGTCAGGTGGAGAATGCTGGGTCAGGTGGAGAAAGCTGCATGTGAGTCTTAAAAAGTAGTGTGATAGTTAAAAACATAGTGTGACTTAAAGGACCTGCAGTGTACCATTCTTGAGTTCTAGGTGGGATAGCGAGTCTTGTGAAGAAATGTTTTGGTGAGGTTGTCCACTTGATTAGTAGTGAGAGACTCGCCGCATTCTGAGGGAATCAGAACTAGGAAAGAAACTTCTACACACCATTCCCAGCAACCCCAGACCTGCCAGAATGTACGGTCTGCCAAAAACTCACAATCCAGGTATCCCATTGAGGCCCATATCCTCGGGAATAGGCAGTGCTCCCCACCAAATCTCAGGAATTCTCGCTAAACACCTCTCCAAACTTTTGGGCACCATCAGTCCAGCACATCTCAAACACTCTGGTGACCTTCTCAATCGCATTCGCAACATCAACATCAGAAACAAGAAACTCTCCAGCCTTGATGTAACATCCCTATTCACCAAAGTACCTACTACACAAGCTATCGATCTCTTGCGCAGGAAAATTGACGACTCGCTTGATCTTCCTCTTCCAGCCAGCGATTTCATCGACCTTGTTGAACTATGTGTGGGCTTTACATGTTTCTCTTTCGAAAACCAACTCTTTCAGCAAACTTTTGGACTACCCATGGGATCGCCACTTAGTGCCGTCCTTGCGAACCTATATATGGAACATTTGGAAGCCGAGCGATTTTCCACTATTATTCCCTCTTCTGTCACCTGGCTTCGTTATGTTGACGACATTCTCATCATAACTCCCAGACGCTTCAACGTTCAAGCTCTCCAACACGAACTCAACCAGGTTGAGCCATCAATCCAGTTTACACTAGAAGAAGAAGTCGACAATACTAACTAACCCAAAAAGTTTTTTCCAGGTTTATAGAACAAAAGTTAGGGATAAGATAGGTCCCCTTAAAAATAACTTTGGGCATCTTACTGACAAGGAGAATGATATGTGCTCTATTTTTAATAATTATTTTCTCTCGGTTTTCACACAGGAAGACATTAATAATATCCCAGTAATTAATTTTTACAGAGGCCCAGAAGAAGATAAATTATGTAATATCACAGTCACTAGCGAAATGATTATGAAACAGCTGGACCGACTGAAACAAAATAAATCGCCGGGTCCTGATGAGCTTTTTGCAAGGGTTCTTAAGGAATGCAAAATGGAACTCTGTGAACCAATATCTAACATTTTTAATTTATCTCTTCAAACAGGTGTAGTGTCTGATATGTGGAAGATGGCTAATGTAATTCCTATTTTTAAAGCAGGGGACAAGTCACTACCGTCAAACTACCGCCCAATAAGCCTGACCTCAATTGTAGGCAAATTACTAGAGTCAATTATAGCTGATATTATTAGAAGCCATCTAGATAACCATAATTTGATTAATGATACCCAGCATGGATTCACGAGGGCCGTTCCTGCCTATCTAATTTATTAACCTTCTTCAGTAAAGCTTTTGAGGCTGTTGATCACGATAAAGAATTCGATATTGTTTATTTAGACTTTAGTAAGGCTTTTGATAGAGTACCGCACCAGAGACTGTTAAAGAAAGTGGCAGCTCATGGCATTGGGGGAAAAGTGCTGTCATGGATCGAGTCATGGCTCACCAATAGGAAGCAGAGAGTGTGCATAAATGGGGTTAAATCCGAATGGGGACTTGTAACAAGTGGTGTTTCACAGGGATCAGTCTTAGGCCCATTGTTATTTATAATATATATCAATGACCTTGATGAGGGAATTACTAGTGATATGAGCAAATTCGCCGACGACACGAAGATAGAACATAAGAACATAAGAAAGGAGGAACACTGCAGCAGGCCTGTTGGCCCATACTAGGCAGGTCCTTCACAATCCGTCCCACTAACAGAATATTTGCTCAACCCAATTTTCAATGCTACCCAAGAAATAAGCTTTGACAATTCTACCCACTCATGCGCGAGTCCCACTCAAATCCAACCCCTCTCACTCATGAATTTATCAAACCTAAATTTGAAACTACCCAAGGTCCTAGCTTCAATAACCCTACTAGGCAGACTGTTCCACTCATCAACTACCCTATTTCCAAACCAATACTTTCCTATATCCTTTCTAAATCTAAACTTATCTAACTTGAATCCATTATTGCGGGTTCTCTCTTGGAGAGATATCCTCAAGACCTTATTTATATCCCCTATGTTAATACCCATTTTCCACTTGTATACCTCGATCATGTCTCCCCTCATTCTACGTCTTACAAGTGAATGTAATTTTAGGGTCTTCAATCTTTCTTCGTAAGGAAGATTTCTAATGCTATGTATTAATTTAGTCATTCTACGCTGAATGTTTTCTAACGAATTTATGTCCATTCTGTAATATGGAGACCAGAACTGAGCTGCGTAATCTAGGTGAGGCCTTACTAATGATGTATAAAGCTGTAATATAACCTCTGGACTTCTGTTGCTAACACTTCTTGATATAAATCCCAGTAATCTATTTGCCTTATTACGTACGCTTAGGCATTGCTGTCTTGGTTTAAGGTTGCTGCTTACCATCACCCCCAAGTCCTTCTCGCAATCTGTATGGCTAAGTTCTACGTTATTTAACTTATAAGTGCTTGGGTTATGGACACTCCCGAGCTTCAGAACCTTGCATTTATCTACATTGAACTGCATCTGCCACTTTTCTGACCACGAATTAAGTTTGTCTAAATCTTCCTGAAGTTCTATGACATCTATGTTTGAATCAATTATCCTACCTATCTTCGTGTCGTCGCGAATTTGCTCATATCACTAGTAATTCCTCATCAAGGTCATTGATATATATTATAAATAACAATGGGCCTAAGACTGATCCCTGTGAAACACCACTTGTTACAAGTCCCCATTCGGATTTAACCCCATTTATGCACACTCTCTGCTTCCTATTGGTGAGCCATGACTCGATCCATGACAGCACTTTTCCCCCAATGCCATGAGCTGCCACTTTCTTTAACAGTCTCTGGTGCGGTACTCTATCAAAAGCCTTACTAAAGTCTAAATAAACAATATCAATTCTTTATCGTGATCAACAGCCTCAAAAGCTTTACTGAAGAAGGTTAATAAATTAGATAGGCAGGAACGGCCCTCGTGAATCCATGCTGGGTATCATTAATCAAATTATGGTTATCTAGATGGCTTCTAATAATATCAGCTATAATTGACTCTAGTAATTTGCCTACAATTGAGGTCAGGCTTATTGGGCGGTAGTTTGACGGTAGTGACTTGTCCCCTGCTTTAAAAATAGGAATTACATTAGCCATCTTCCACATATCAGACACTACACCTGTTTGAAGAGATAAATTAAAAATGTTAGATATTGGTTCACAGAGTTCCATTTGCATTCCTTAAGAACCCTTGCAAAAAGCTCATCAGGACCCGGCGATTTATTTTGTTTCAGTCGGTCCAGCTGTTTCATAATCATTTCGCTAGTGACTGTGATATTACATAATTTATCTTCTTCTGGGCCTCTGTAAAAATTAATTACTGGGATATTATTAATGTCTTCCTGTGTGAAAACCGAGAGAAAATAATTATTAAAAATAAAGCACATATCATTCTCCTTGTCAGTAAGATGCCCAAAGTTATTTTTAAGGGGACCTATCTTATCCCTAACTTTTGTTCTATAAACCTGGAAAAACTTTTGGGTTAGTTTTGAATCCCTAGCAACTTTAATTTCATAGTACCGTTTAGCTTTTCTTATTCCCTTTTAACGTCCCTCTTAATGTCAGTATACTGATTTATAAGATGACCCTCACCTCTTTTATGCGCCTATAAATTCCTTTCTTCTGCCCTAAAAGATATTTGAGCCTATTATTCATCCATTTTGGGTCATTTCTACTTGATCTAATTTCTTTATACGGGATAAATGTTCTTTGGGCAGCCTGTATAGTGTTAAGAAAACTGTCATATTGATACCCTCTTCTTCACCCCAGTCCACAGTTGATAAGTGTTCTCTAAGTCCATTATAATCTGCTAAGCGAAAATCTGGGACCATTACTGAATTATCCCTACTATCATACATCCATTCAATGCTAAAGGTAATTGACTTGTGGTCGCTTGAGCCGAGTTCCTCTGTAATTTCTAAATTATTAACAAGGGTTTCCTTGCTTGCCAGAACCAAGTCAAGTAGGTTATTTCCCTTGTAGGTTCTGTTACAAACTGCTTCAAAAAGCAATCCTGAACTACTTCTAAAAAGTCGTTAGATTCTAAATTCCCTGTCATGAAATTCCAATCAATCTGACTAAAGTTAAAGTCCCTAGAATTACTACGTTATCGTGTCTTGTGGCCTTAACAATTTCCTCCCAAAGTAGTCTCCCTTGTTCCCTATCTAAGTTTGGAGGACGGTAAATCACGCCTAAAATCAATTTTCACACCCTCTGAAAATTCTATCCAGACAGACTCTGTATGTGTTAATTCAGACTTTATACCCGTTTTTATGCAACAATTTAAATGATCACGGACATAGAGTGCCACCCCACCCCCTTTCCCGATACTTCTGTCTACTTGGAACAATTTAAAACCCTGAATGTGACATTCGGCAGGCAAGTCCCGATTTTTCATATTAAACCATGTCTCAGTTATTGCAAAAACATCACTATTACCCGTACTTGCAACTAATCTCAACTCGTCCATCTTATTCCTAGCACTACGACTATTGGTGTAATATATATTTAGAGACCCTCCTTTCTCTTTACCCTTCCTGCTCATCTCTGTTTTTCCACTATACCTATTACTGTCCTTGTCATCTAGTGTCACTCGCTTTCCACTATCCACCTTATTCTGCCTATTACTAGTTCTCCTACAACTTATAATATTACTACACTGGGACTTCTCTGTTTTCCCCCAAAAACCCATACCACTAACTATTTCTAGTTTAAAGCCCTAACAGCTCCCTCCACTGCAGTTGCCAGTGCCCCCACCCCAGACCTGGATGGAAATAAATGGTATAAAATACCGACACAATGGAAAAATAAACACATAAGCAGTATAATGTGATCCTTTATTGACAACGTTTCGCCCACGCAGTGGGCTTTATCGAGTCACAGACAGATCTACCTGGAAAATGAGCAACATAGAGATATATATATAGGGTACAGTCAGGTGGAGAATGCTGGGTCAGATGGAGAAAGCTGCATGTGAGTCTTAAAAGTAGTGTGAAAACATAGTGTGACTTAAAGGACCTGCAGTGTACCATTCTTGAGTTCTAGGTGGGATAGCGTTGAAGAAGTTTCTTGGCAATAGGTTCAGCTATGTTGTAGAAGCCGTTGTTCTGGTTAAAGTTGTTGGACATACAGATGAGTGATGATTCTAGGATTCTAGGATTCTGACCCAGCATTCTCCACCTGACTGTACCCTATATATATCTCTATGTTGCTCATTTTCCAGGTAGATCTGTCTGTGACTCGATAAAGCCCACTGCGTGGGCGAAACGTTGTCAATAAAGGATCACATTATACTGCTTATGTGTTTATTTTTCCAGACCTGGATAAGTGAACCCCATCCCTGGCATAGGTAGGATAATTGATTCAAACATAGATGTCATAGAACTTCAGGAAGATTTAGACAAACTTAATTCGTGGTCAGAAAAGTGGCAGATGCAGTTCAATGTAGATAAATGCAAGGTTCTGAAGCTCGGGAGTGTCCATAACCCAAGCACTTATAAGTTAAATAACGTAGAACTTAGCCATACAGATTGCGAGAAGGACTTGGGGGTGATGGTAAGCAGCAACCTTAAACCAAGACAGCAATGCCTAAGCGTACGTAATAAGGCAAATAGATTACTGGGATTTATGGAAATAAATGGTATAAAATACCGACACAATGGAAAAATAAACACATAAGCAGTATAATGTGATCCTTTATTGACAACGTTTCGCCCACGCAGTGGGCTTTATCGAGTCACAGACAGATCTAGATCTGTCTGTGACTCGATAAAGCCCACTGCGTGGGCGAAACGTTGTCAATAAAGGATCACATTATACTGCTTATGTGTTTATTTTTCCACTGGGATTTATATCAAGAAGTGTTAACAACAGAAGTCCAGAGGTTATATTACAGCTTTATACATCATTAGTAAGGCCTCACCTAGATTACGCAGCTCAGTTCTGGTCTCCATATTACAGAATGGACATAAATTCGTTAGAAAACATTCAGCGTAGAATGACTAAATTGTAGGCAAATTATTAGAGTCGATTATAGCTGATAACATGAGAAGCCATCTCGATAGGCATAATTTGATTAATGATACTCAACATGGATTCACCAGGGGCCGTTCCTGCCTAACTAATTTATTAACTTTTTTCAGTAAGGCTTTTGAGGCAGTTGATCATGATAAAGAATTCGATATTGTTTATTTGGATTTTAGTAAGGCTTTTGATAGAGTACCACATCAGAGACTGTTAAAGAAAGTGGCTGCTCATGGCATTGGGGGAAAAGTGTTTTCATGGATCGAGTCATGGCTCACCAATAGGAAGCAGAGGGTGTGCATTAATGGGGTTAAATCTGAGTGGGGATCTGTAACAAGTGGCGTTCCACAGGGATCGGTTTTGGGCCCGTTGTTGTTTATAATATATATAAATGACCTTGACGAGGGAATTTCTAGTGATATGAGCAAATTCGCTGATGACACGAAGATAGGTAGGATAGAAAAATAAACACATAAGCAGTATAATGTGATCCTTTATTGACAACGTTTCGCCCACGCAGTGGGCTTTATCGAGTCACAGACAGATCTACCTGGAAAATGAGCAACATAGAGATATATATAGGGTACAGTCAGGTGGAGAATGCTGGGTCAGATGGAGAAAGCTGCATGTGAGTCTTAAAAGTAGTGTGAAAACATAGTGTGACTTAAAGGACCTGCAGTGTACCATTCTTGAGTTCTAGGTGGGATAGCGTTGAAGAAGTTTCTTGGCAATAGGTTCAGCTATGTTGTAGAAGCCGTTGTTCTGGTTAAAGTTGTTGGACATACAGATGAGTGATGATTCTAGGATTCTTCGGTATTGCGTGTTGTCTTCTCTGGCGATGAGTCTTGCGTTTCTGTAGTTGATTAAATGGTTGTGTAAATTTCGGTGTTGAACGGCTTCTACAACATAGCTGAACCTATTGCCAAGAAACTTCTTCAACGCTATCCCACCTAGAACTCAAGAATGGTACACTGCAGGTCCTTTAAGTCACACTATGTTTTCACACTACTTTTAAGACTCACATGCAGCTTTCTCCATCTGACCCAGCATTCTCCACCTGACTGTACCCTATATATATATCTCTATGTTGCTCATTTTCCAGGTAGATCTGTCTGTGACTCGATAAAGCCCACTGCGTGGGCGAAACGTTGTCAATAAAGGATCACATTATACTGCTTATGTGTTTATTTTTCCATTGTGTCGGTATTTTATACCATTTATTTCCATAGGTAGGATAATCGATTCAGACGTAGATGTCAGTGAACTACAGGAGGATTTAGACAAACTCAATTCCTGGTCAGAAAAATGGCAGATGCAGTTCAATGTAGATAAATGCAAAGTTCTAAAGCTCGGGAGTGTCCATAACCCAAGCACTTATAAGTTAAATAAAGTAGAACTTAGCCATACAGATTGCGAGAAGGACTTGGGGGTGATGGTAAGCAGCAACCTTAAACCAAGACAGCAATGCCTAAGCGTACGTAATAAGGCAAATAGATTACTGGGATTTATATCAAGAAGTGTTAGAAACAGAAGTCCAGAGGTTATATTACAGCTTTATACATCATTAGTAAGGCCTCACCTAGATTACGCAGCTCAGTTCTGGTCTCCATATTACAGAATGGACATAAATTTGTTAGAAAACATTCAGCGTAGAATGACTAAATTAATACATAGCATTAGAAATCTTACTTACGAAGAAAGATTGAAGACCCTTAAATTACATTCACTTGTAAGACGTAGAATGAGGGAGACATGATCGAGGTATACAAGTGGAAAATGGGTATTAACAAAGGGGATATAAATAAGGTCTTGAGGGTATCTCTCCAAGAGAGAACCCGCAATAATGGATTCAAGTTAGATAAGTTTAGATTTAGAAAGGATATAGGAAAGTATTGGTTTGGAAATAGGGTAGTTGATGAGTGGAACAGTCTGCCTAGTAGGGTTATTGAAGCTAGGACCTTGGGTAGTTTTAAATTTAGGTTGGATAAATTCATGAGTGAGAGGGTTGGATTTGAGTGGAATTGCACATGAGTAAATAAAATTATCAAATCTTATTTCTTGGGTAGCATTGAAAGTTGGGTTGAACAAGTGTTCTGTTGGTGGGATGGAATGTGAAGGACCTGCCTAGTATGGGCCAACAGGCCTGCTGCAGTGTTCCTCCTTTCTTATGTTTTAATACATAGCATTAGAAATCTTCCTTACGAAGAAAGATTGAAGACCCTAAAATTACATTCACTTGTAAGACGTAGAATGAGGGGAGACATGATCGAGGTATACAAGTGGAAAATGGGTATTAACAAAGGGGATATAAATAAGGTCTTGAGGATATCTCTCCAAGAGAGAACCCGCAATAATGGATTCAAGTTAGATAAGTTTAGATTTAGAAAGGATATAGGAAAGTATTGGTTTGGAAATAGGGTAGTTGATGAGTGGAACAGTCTGCCTAGTAGGGTTATTGAAGCTAGGACCTTGGGTAGTTTCAAATTTAGGTTGGATAAATTCATGAGTGAGAGGGGTTGGGTTTGAGTGGGACTCGCGCATGAGTGGGTAGAATTGTCAAAGCTTATTTCTTGGGTAGCATTGAAAATTGGGTTGAGCAAATATTCTGTTAGTGGGACGGATTGTGAAGGACCTGCCTAGTATGGGCCAACAGGCCTGCTGCAGTGTTCCTCCTTTCTTATGTTCTTAGGTCCAAGTCTCCCACCGGCTTAAGCCAATGCCCCGACCCAGCCAGGTCAGGTTACATTCACTTAAGGAAGGACCACGGCATCTGACCTAGTAGCACAAACTAGTCAGGACCAACTCACACCCACCCGCAGCCACTCATATATTTATCTAGCCTATTTTTAAAACTACACAACGTTTTAGCCTCTATAACTGTAATCGGGAGTTTGTTCCACTCATCGACAACTCTATTACCAAACCAATGCTTTCCTACATCCCTTCTGAATCTGAATTTATCCAACTTAAAGCCATTGCTTCGAGTCCTGTCAATACAAGATATTTTTAGCACGCTATTTACATCCCCTTTATTTATTCCTGTTTTCCATTTATACACCTCAATCATATCTCCCCTAATTCTACGCCTTTCTAGAGAGTGCAGATTCAGGCCCTTCAGTCTATCCTCATAGGGAACATTTTTGATACATAATATCAACTTAGTCAATTGCCCTAGACAACCATTCATTTCCCACTCCCCTTCTAGGCAAGATGCTACATAAGTTTGGGACCCCTACCTTAGACTTAATTAGATCTATAGCTGACCTGTACTTATCTAGCAGCTCTTCTCTCCTACCCTTCCCAATATCATTTCCACCAGCACTGAGACAGATAATGGGTTTGTTCCCATTACCTGACATGATATTATCCAACCTGTCGACTATGTCTCCAACACCAGCTCCAGGGAAGCACACCCTCTCTCTCACCTTTTTATTCCTATTACAGAAAGCACGGTCCATATATCTTACATGTGAGTCACCTACCACAAGAATTCGCTTACCTCTATTAGCAGGGGAAGTAATACCTTTACCTTCACTTGGGGAAGTAGTACCTTTACCTTCACTGGCCACTGGAGTACACTCATCCTGAAGTACAGAGAAGCGATTTCCTACCTTCAAATCTTCTCTCTTAACTTTCCTTATTTTGATGTTCCTGCCATTACTGGGAACCACTTGCCACTTGTAGCAGGTGCTGGACTGCACCTCACTCCTGGTAGCCTTTTCTTCCTTCCCCCCCCCCTTCACCCTCCTCGCAGGGAGTGGCAGACTGCACCTCACTACTGGTATTCCTATTCCCCTCCAGCACTGCAGCCACCTCACTCTCACTTCCAAATCCATTGAGGTGAACCTTCAGCCTCCTAAATTCCTCCTGGAGAAGCAGGACCTCCTCCTTCAACACTCCAACCTCACGTATTAAAACACTGCAGCAGCTAGCCATGATTTAACCCTCACACTAATTCCCAAAACACTCAGGGACTGCAACCACTGACCACTGATGGCTCACCAAAACTGGGCTTGAAGCCTGAAAAAACGTCACCTGGTCTGACGAATCACGATTTTTCTTGCGACATGCAGATGGTAGGGTCAGGATTTAGTGTAAATCTTTGGGAAGTGGTGAAACAGGAGACGCAAGGATTTTCCCCGGAACAATGTCGCCGATGATCAGACCAACGAATGGATGCTAGTCGAATCTGAAGGGACGAAGCTGAAGTTGAAGAAGGTCCAGGAGACTGCAGTGAAAATTAGCAACTTTTTCCTTGTTATCAGACGAATGTGAAGACTTCCCAGCGAAGACCATCTCTACAAAGACCGTCGAGAACGTCATGCACACCGCCAGTCGAGGTAAGAACATTGTTTTATTTGGGGATAATCAGATTAAGTTTATGGATAGGGAATTTTGTCTTAAGGATAGGAATAGGAGGCAGAGGGTGTGTTATCCTGGGGCTGGGATGAAGGATATTGTTAGCCGTCTGGACGACATCATGAGAGGTAATGGGAGCAATCCTATTATCTGTCTCAGTGCTGGAGGCAACGATGTTGGCAGACGTAGGAGTGAGGAGCTGATTAGCAGCTATAGGTCAGCAATAGACAGAATTAGGAAGAAGGGTGGGAACCCTGTCATAAGAACATAAGAAAGGAGGAACACTGCAGCAGGCCTGTTGGCCCATACTAGGCAGGTCCTTCACAATCCGTCCCACTAACAGAACACTTTCTCAATCTAATTTTCAATGCTACCCAAGAAATAAGCTTTGATAATTCTATTTATTCATGTCCGAGTCCCACTCAAATCCAACCCCTCTCATTCATGAATTTATCCAACCTAAATTTGAAACTACCCAAGGTCCTAGCTTCAATAACCCTACTAGGCAGACTGTTCCACTCATCAACTACCCTATTTCCAAACCAATACTTTCCTATATCCTTTCTAAATCTAAACTTATCTAACTTGAATCCATTATTGCGGGTTCTCTCTTGGAGAGATATCCTCAAGACCTTATTTATATCCCCTTTGTTAATACCCATTTTCCACTTGTATACCTCGATCATGTCTCCCCTCATTCTACGTCTTACAAGTGAATGTAATTTTAGGGTCTTCAATCTTTCTTCGTAAGGAAGATTTCTAATGCTATGTATTAATTTAGTCATTCTACGCTGAATGTTTTCTAACGAATGTATGTCCATTCTGTAATATGGAGACCAGAACTGAGCTGCGTAATCAAGGTGAGGCCTTACTAATGATGTATAAAGCTGTAATATAACCTCTGGACTTCTGTTGCTAACACTTCTTGATATAAATCCCAGTAATCTATTTGCCTTATTACGTACGCTTAGGCATTGCTGTCTTGGTTTAAGGTTGCTGCTTACCATCACCCCCAAGTCCTTCTCGCAATCTGTATGGCTAAGTTCTACGTTATTTAACTTATAAGTGCTTGGGTTATGGACACTCCCGAGCTTCAGAACCTTGCATTTATCTACATTGAACTGCATCTGCCACTTTTCTGACCACGAATTAAGTTTGTCTAAATCTTCCTGAAGTTCTATGACATCTATGTTTGAATAAATTATCCTACCTATCTTCGTGTCGTCGGCGAATTTGCTCATATCACTAGTAAATCCCTCATCAAGGTCATTGATATATATTATAAATAACAATGGGCCTAAGACTGATCCCTGTGGAACACCACTTGTTACAAGTCCCCATTCGGATTTAACCCCATTTATGCACACACTCTGCTTCCTATTGGTGAGCCATGACTCGATCCATGACAGCACTTTTCCCCCAATGCCATGAGCTGCCACTTTCTTTAACAGTCTCTGGTGCGGTACTCTATCAAAAGCCTTACTAAAGTCTAAATAAACAATATCGAATTCTTTATCGTGATCAACAGCCTCAAAAGCTTTACTGAAGAAGGTTAATAAATTAGATAGGCAGGAACGGCCCCTCGTGAATCCATGCTGAGTATCATTAATCAAATTATGGTTATCTAGATGGTTTCTAATAATATCAGCTATAATTGACTCTAGTAATTTGCCTACAATTGAGGTCAGGCTTATTGGGCGGTAATTTGACGGTAGTGACTTTTCCCCTGCTTTAAAAATAGGAATTACATTAGCCATTCCTCCACATATCAGACACTACACCTGTTTGAAGAGATAAATTAAAAATGTTAGATAATGGTTCACAGAGTTCCATTTTGCATTCCTTAAGAACCCTTGCAAAAAGCTCATCAGGACCCGGCGATTTATTTTGTTTCAGTCGGTCTAGTTGTTTCCTAACCATTTCGCTAGTGACTGTGATATTACATCATTTATCTTCTTCTGGGCCTCTGTAAAAATTAATTACTGGGATATTATTAATGTCTTCCTGTGTGAAAACCGAGAGAAAATAATTATTAAAAATAGAGCACATATCATTCTCCTTGTCAGTAAGATGCCCAGAGTTATTTTTAAGGGGACCTATCTTATCCCTAACTTTAGTTCTATAAACCTGGAAAAAACTTTTTGGGTTAGTTTTTGAATCCCTAGCAACTTTAATTTCATAGTCCCGTTTAGCTTTTCTTATTCCCTTTTTAACGTCCCTCTTAATGTCAGTATACTGATTTATAAGATGACCCTCACCTCTTTTTATGCACCTATAAATTCCTTTCTTCTGCCCTAAAAGATACTTAAGCCTATTATTCATCCATTTTGAGTCATTTCTACTTGATCTAATTTCTTTATACGGGATAAATGTTCTTTGGGCAGCCTGTAGAGTGTTAAGAAAACTGTCATATTGATACCTCTCTTCGTCACCCCAGTCCACAGTTGATAAGTGTTCTCTAAGTCCATTATAATCTGCTAAGCGAAAATCCATGTGTGGTGTTTTGCCAAGGAGAGGAGTTGGATGTGAATGGTTGTCCAGGGCAATTGGTGTCAATTGCTGGCTGGACAAATACTGTAAGGAAAATGCAGTAACATTCATTGACAACTGGGACCTCTTCTATGGCAGAAATGACATATATGCCAGGGATGGGGTTCACTTATCTAGGTCTGGGGTGGGGGCACTGGCAACTGCAGTGGAGGTAGCTGTTAGGGCTTTAAACTAGAAAAAGTTATTGGTATGGGTTATGGGGGGGAAACAGTGAAGTCCCAGTGTAGTAATGTTATAAATTCTAGGGGAACTAGTAATAGGCAGAATAAGGTGGGTATTGGAAAGCCAGTGGCACTAGGTGACAAGGACAGTAATAGGTATAGTGGAAAAACAGAAATGAGCAGGAAGGGTAAAGAGAAAGGAGGGTCTGTAAATGTATATTACACCAATAGTCGTAGTGCTAGGAATAAGATGGACGAGTTGAGATTAGTTGCAAGTACGGGTAATAGTGATGTTTTTGCAATAACTGAGACATGGTTTAATATGAAAAATCGGGACATGCCTACCGAATGTCACATTCAGGGTTTTAAATTGTTCCAAGTAGACAGAAGTATGGGGAAGGGGGATGGGGTTGCACTCTATGTCCGTGATCATTTAAATTGTTGCATAAAAACGGGTATAAAGTCTGAACTAACACATACAGAGTCTGTCTGGATAGAATTTTCAGAGGGGTGTGAAAAATTGATTTTAGGCGTGATTTACCGTCCTCCAAACTTAGATAAGGAACAAGGGAGACTACTTTGGGAGGAAATTGTTAAGGCCACAAGGCATGATAACGTAGTAATTCTAGGGGACTTTAACTTTAGTCAGATTAATTGGAATTTCTTGACAGGGAATTTAGAATCTAACGACTTTTTAGAAGTAGTTCAGGATTGCTTTTTGAAGCAGTTTGTGACAGAACCTACAAGGGAAAATAACCTACTTGACTTGGTTCTGGCAAGCAAGGAAACCCTTGTTAATAATTTAGAACTTACAGAGGAACTCAGCTCAAGCGACCACAAGTCAATTACCTTTAGCATTGAATGGATGTATGATAGTAGGGATAATTCAGTAACGGTCCCAGATTTTCGCTTAGCAGATTATAATGGACTTAGAGAACACTTATCAACTGTGGATTGGGGTGACGAAGAGAGGTATCAATATGACAGTTTTCTTAACACTATACAGGCTGCCCAAAGAACATTTATCCCATATAAAGAAATTAGATCAAGTAGAAATGACCCAAAATGGATGAATAATAAGCTCAAGTATCTTTTAGGGCAGAAGAGAGGAATTTATAGGCGCATAAAAAGAGGTGAGGGTCATCTTATAAATCAGTATACTGACATTAAGAGGGACGTTAAAAAGGGGATAAGAAAAGCTAAACTGGACTATGAAATTCATGTTGCTAGGGATTCAAAAACTAACCCAAAAAGTTTTTTCCAGGTTTATAGAACAAAAGTTAGGGATAAGATAGGTCCCCTTAAAAATAACTCTGGGCATCTTACTGACAAGGAGAATGATATGTGCTCTATTTTTAATAATTATTTTCTCTCGGTTTTCACACAGGAAGACACTAATAATATCCCAGTAATTAATTTTTACAGAGGCCCAGAAGAAGATAAATTATGTAATATCACAGTCACTAGCGAAATGGTTATGAAACAACTAGACCGACTGAAACAAAATAAATCGCCGGGTCCTGATGAGCTTATTGCAAGGGTTCTTAAGGAATGCAAAATGGAACTCTGTGAACCATTATCTAACATTTTTAATTTATCTCTTCAAACAGGTGTAGTGTCTGATATGTGGAGGAATGGCTAATGTAATTCCTATTTTTAAAGCAGGGGACAAGTCACTACCGTCAAATTACCGCCCAATAAGCCTGACCTCAATTGTAGGCAAATTACTAGAGTCAATTATAGCTGATATTATTAGAAACCATCTAGATAACCATAATTTGATTAATGATACTCAGCATGGATTCACGAGGGGCCGTTCCTGCCTATCTAATTTATTAACCTTCTTCAGTAAAGCTTTTGAGGCTGTTGATCACGATAAAGAATTCGATATTGTTTATTTAGACTTTAGTAAGGCTTTTGATAGAGTACCGCACCAGAGACTGTTAAAGAAAGTGGCAGCTCATGGCATTGGGGGAAAAGTGCTGTCATGGATCTGTCATGGATCGAGTCATGGCTCACCAATAGGAAGCAGAGAGTGTGCATAAATGGGGTTAAATCCGAATGGGGACTTGTAACAAGTGGTGTTCCACAGGGATTAGTCTTAGGCCCGTTGTTATTTATAATATATATCAATGACCTTGACGAGGGAATTACTAGTGATATGAGCAAATTCGCCGACGACACGAAGATAGGTAGGATAATTGATTCAAACATAGATGTCATAGAACTTCAAGAAGATTTAGACAAACTTAATTCGTGGTCAGAAAAGTGGCAGATGCAGTTCAATGTAGATAAATGCAAGGTTCTGAAGCTCGGAGTGTCCATAACCCAAGCACTTATAAGTTGAATAACGTAGAACTTAGCCATACAGATTGCGAGAAGGACTTGGGGGTGATGGTAAGCAGCAACCTTAAACCAAGACAGCAATGCCTAAGCGTACGTAATAAGGCAAATAGATTACTGGGATTTATATCAAGAAGTGTTAGCAACAGAAGTCCAGAGGTTATATTACAGCTTTATACATCATTAGTAAGGCCTCACCTAGATTACGCAGCTCAGTTCTGGTCTCCATATTACAGAATGGACATAAATTCGTTAGAAAACATTCAGCGTAGAATGACTAAATTAATACATAGCATTAGAAATCTTCCTTACGAAGAAAGATTGAAGACCCTTAAATTACATTCACTTGTAAGACGTGGAATGAGGGGAGACATGATCGAGGTATACAAGTGGAAAATGGGTATTAACAAAGGGGATATAAATAAGGTCTTGAGGATATCTCTCCAAGAGAGAACCCGCAATAATGGATTCAAGTTAGATAAGTTTAGATTTAGAAAGGATATAGGAAAGTATTGGTTTGGAAATAGGGTAGTTGATGAGTGGAACAGTCTGCCTAGTAGGGTTATTGAAGCTAGGACCTTGGGTAGTTTCAAATTTAGGTTGGATAAATTCATGAGTGAGAGGGGTTGGATTTGAGTGGGACTCGCGCATGAGTGGGTAGAATTGTCAAAGCTTATTTCTTGGGTAGCATTGAAGATTGGGTTGAGCAAATATTCTGTTAGTGGGACGGATTGTGAAGGACCTGTCTAGTATGGGCCAACAGGCCTGCTGCAGTGTTCCTCCTTTCTTATGTTCTTATGTTCTTATTACGTACGCTTAGGCATTGCTGTCTTGGTTTAAGGTTGCTGGAAATAAATGGTATAAAATACCGACACAATGGAAAAATAAACACATAAGCAGTATAATGTGATCCTTTATTGACAATGTTTCGCCCACGCAGTGGGCTTTATCGAGTCACAGACAGATCTACCTGGAAAATGAGCAACATGGAGATATATATAGGGTACAGTCAGGTGGAGAATGCTGGGTCAGGTGGAGAAAGCTGCATGTGAGTCTTAAAAGTACTGTGATAGTTGAAAACATAGTGTGACTTAAAGGACCTGCAGTGTACCATTCTTGAGTTCTAGGTGGGATAGCGTTGAAGAAGTTTCTTGGCAATAGGTTCAGCTATGTTGTAGAAGCCGTTGTTCTGGTTGAAGTTGTTGGATATACAGATGAGTGATGATTCTAGGATTCTTCGGTATTGCGTGTTGTCTTCTCTGGCGATGAGTCTTGCGTTTCTGTAGTTGATTAAATGGTTGTGTAAATTTCGGTGTTGAACACAGGCATTTCTTGAGTCGTCAGATCTGCCTGCGTACTGGTGTTCTGAAATGCGTGTTTGTAGGTCTCTGGATGTTTCGCCAACGTATAATTTGCTGCAGCCATTACAAGGGATTGTGTATACCCCTGCCGTGGATTGAAGCTTTTCCTGTCTGTTACTGGTAATGTCCTTAATGGTGGTGGATGTGGAGGTGGATACTCGGAATGAGGTCTTAGAAAAAATGTTGGAAACTTGTTTGGAAATGGAGTTGGTGGGAAGGACTATGTTCTTATGTTCTTTGGGTTCTTTAGTTCTTATAAGAACATAAGAACATAAGAAAGGAGGAACACTGCAGCAGGCCAGTTGGCCCATACTAGGCAGGTCCTTCACAATCCGTCCCACTAACAGAATATTTGCTCAACCCAATCTTCAATGCTACCCAAGAAATAAGCTTTGACAATTCTACCCACTCATGCGCGAGTCCCACTCAAATCCAACCCCTCTCACTCATGAATTTATCCAACCTAAATTTGAAACTACCCAAGGTCCTAGCTTCAATAACCCTACTAGGCAGACTGTTCCACTCATCAACTACCCTATTTCCAAACCAATACTTTCCTATATCCTTTCTAAATCTAAACTTATCTAACTTGAATCCATTATTGCGGGTTCTCTCTTGGAGAGATACCCTCAAGACCTTATTTATATCCCCTTTGTTAATACCCATTTTCCACTTGTATACCTCGATCATGTCTCCCCTCATTCTACGTCTTACAAGTGAATGTAATTTTAGGGTTTTCAATCTTTCTTCGTAAGGAAGATTTCTAATGCTATGTATTAATTTAGTCATTCTACGCTGAATGTTTTCTAACGAATTTATGTCCATTCTGTAATATGGAGACCAGAACTGAGCTGCGTAATCTAGGTGAGGCCTTACTAATGATGTATAAAGCTGTAATATAACCTCTGGACTTCTGTTGCTAACACTTCTTGATATAAATCCCAGTAATCTATTTGCCTTATTACGTACGCTTAGGCATTGCTGTCTTGGTTTAAGGTTGCTGCTTACCATCACCCCCAAGTCCTTCTCGCAATCTGTATGGCTAAGTTCTACGTTATTTAACTTATAAGTGCTGATTTAAATTGGGACGAAATTGTTAGGGCTTCTAGGCACAATAACGTAGTGATAGTAGGGGATTTTAACTTTAGTCATATTGACTGGACTTCTTTGACCGGTAATCTGGAGTCCAGGGACTTTATGGAAGTAGTTCAGGACTGTTTTCTGAAGCAGTGTGTGACGGAGCCTACCAGAGGTAATAATTTGCTCGACCTAGTCTTGTCAAATAAAGAAACTCTTGTAAATAATCTGGAGATCACTGAAGAGCTTGGAGCTAGTGATCACAAATCCATTACCTTTAATATTACATGGGAGTACGAGAATAGGGATAATACGGTAAAAGTTCCTGATTTTCGTTCTGCCGATTATATTGGACTTAGGGAACACCTGTCTAATCTCGACTGGGGTAATCTAGCTAACGATTACGATGGGATCTGCGTTTATGATTTTTTTCTTAATAATGTACAACGTGCACAGAGTATGTTTATTTAGATGTCACGGAACTTCAGGAGGATTTAGACAAACTCAATTCCTGGTCAGAAAAATGGCAGATGCAGTTCAATGTAGATAAATGCAAATTTCTAAAGCTCGGGAATGTTCATAACCCTAGCACCTACCAGCTTAATAATGTTGAACTCAGCCGTACAGAATGCGAAAAGGATCTGGGGGTTATGGTAAGCAGCAACCTCAAACCAAGTCAGCAATGCCTAAGCGTAAGAAATAAAGCAAATACATTACTGGGATTTATATCAAGAAGTGTAAGCAACAGAAGTCCAGCGGTTATATTACAGCTTTATACATCATTAGTAAGGCCTCACCTAGATTATGCAGCTCAGTTCTGGTCTCCATTTTACAGAATGGATATAAATTCGTTAGAAAACATTCAGCGACGAATGACAAAGTTAATTCATAGCATTAGAAATCTTCCGTATGAAGAAAGATTGAAGACCCTTAAATTACATTCACTTGTAAGACGAAGAATGAGGGAAGACATGATCGAGGTATATAAGTGGAAGATGGGTATTAATAAGGGGGATATAAATAAGGTCTTGAGGATATCTCTCCAAGAGAGAACCCGCAATAATGGATTCAAATTGGATAAGTTTAGATTTAGAAAGGATATAGGAAAATATTGGTTTGGAAATAGGGTAGTTGATGAGTGGAACAGTCTGCCTAGTAGGGTCATTGAAGCTATGACCTTGGGTAGTTTCAAATTTAGGTTGGATAAATTCATGAGTGAGAGGGGTTGGATTTGAGTGGGACTCGCACTTGAGTTAATAGAATCTTCAAAGCTTATTTCTTGGGTATAATTGAAAATTAGGTTGGGCAATTATTCTGTTAGTGGGATGGATTGTGAAGGACCTGCCTAGTATGGGCCAACAGGCCTGCTGCAGTGTTCCTCCTTTCTTATGTTCTTATGTTCTTATCTCTTCTCAGCAGTGTCTTCTCTGGGTGTGTTGAAGATGTTTAATGCCCGTCGTCTGCAGTCTCTAATGAAGTGACGAGGATAGTGAAGTTTGGAAAAAACTTGTTCAATGAGGGAGCATTCTTCTTCAAGGAACTCACTGCTGCAGATTCTGAGTGCGCGCAGGAAAAAGCCTATAATTACACCACGTTTAATTTTGGTGTCGTGGTGAGAGTAGAAGTGGAGAAGATCGTGTTCAACACCGAAATTTACACAACCATTTAATCAACTACAGAAACGCAAGACTCATCGCCAGAGAAGACAACACGCAATACCGAAGAATCAACCTGAGGGATACCTCAAAAATAAGTAAAGGATGTTTTCAAGAGTCAACGACCTGTGTCTCATTCCCATCCTCATTATAATCACTCAAAATCCGGCTGGTTTGATTCTAATTGTTGTTAGACTGATTCCAAAAGGGTGTTATTCAGATGTATAACCCTAAGCTACCACAGGCCGAGCCCGAAATTGTGACGAGATAAATATTATGTTGGCAGGAAACCTGCAGTCCCGGATGAAACACTGCAATGTAGGTTTTTCCTACCACCAAAGTATAACTATATTTTGACGGATTTCAACTTTTCCTAATCTCTCAGCCTGGCCCTGAGCCAGGCTTGCCTAGTGGTTGCCTGATCAACCAAGATGTTGCTACTGGCAGTCCACATATCCATCACAGTCTAGTTGATCTGGCCCTTTGCTGAGGTTTACTCTTCAAGACTTGCGCACTTGTTCCGGAAATGGTTTCAATATCTTTTATATACCAGAAAGTTACTTCACCTTCCCAAACATCTTAACACAGTTTGCAAGGACGAAGAAGCCTGAATTTCTATACTGGGGAAAGGGGGCTTGGGAGTGGCTATGTGGTTGGCAGGGAAAGGGGGCTTGGGAGTTGAGCAAATATTCTGTTTGTTGAGCAAATATTCTGTTTGTTGAGCAAATATTCTGTTAGTGGGACGGATTGTGAAGGACCTGCCTAGTATGGGCCAACAGGCCTGCTGCAGTGTTCCTCCTTTCTTATGTTTCTTATGTTCTTATGTTCTTATGTGGTTGGCAGGGAAAGGGGGCTTGGGAGTGGCTATGTAGTTGGCAGGGAAAGGGGGCTTGGGAGTGGTTATGT